>CM054823.1:15993492-16096385 GCA_028984105.1 Lavandula angustifolia
GGAAATCCATCTTGACAACATTCAAATTGGTCGTGGAGGATAAGATTCTGAGAAGGCTGATAGAATTCAGGGCGTTGAGCATTACCACCTCTCCCATAAGCAATACTCGGAAGGCTAAGCCCGACTAATGAGAGGAATGAGCTGCACTTGGCGGCCGACAAAGATCCATGACGCTGGACGAACGTCCGTTGTCTACACACGCCTAGACAAGAAGGTACTCGTCCCTACCCCGGTTGTAATTGATAATGCCAAAAAGGGGGAAGGAAAAGAGAAGAGTACGGAAGGAAAAGAGAAGAGTACTGAGAAGCCGACCCCTACCACAACTGCCAAATTACTTAAGGGGACAGCTTCACTGAGATCTGAGAAAAAGACCAAGTCCGTGACTGAGATAAGCAGGACTGAGACTCAGACTCAGACAGAGGGTAAGGCCCGTAGTGTCTTGGGCTGCGAGCACGACTCGAGACCGGCCCAAGTGGCTCGAGAACCCAAGGCTACTCATGCAACCCGAGTCTCCGACTAATTTTATCAAGGAGGTTGCAGAGTATGCTGAGCAGAAGAGTCGAAGAGGAAGAGGCTCCTCTCCCTCCACCGTTCGAGGAAGAGGCAAGAAAGTGCTGATTCTCCCAACCCTCCAGCCCAAGAAAACGAAGAGATACATTTTCGGGGAGGAGGCTCAAATTGCAGGCTGATGAGAAGTTGGCAAGGGAGATTCTTTAAAAGCAGTTTGCTAATAAACCAAAGTCTAAGCCTCGTCAAAGGAAAGACAAAATCTTCAAATTTCGAGGAGGAAGAAAACACGCTAGTTTACCTCCAAGGAAACCGATTATCGAGGATGAAGAAGATAGGGAGAAAGCGAAGGAGCAAAAGCAAAGAAAGCACCGAGAAGCGTGGTACATCAAAAGAAAAATCAAGTACCCCTGTTGAATGCTAAAGACATTCCTCGGAAAGCCATCAAGCCCAAAATGATGAAATTGAGGCCATATTCGACCAAATGAACAGAGATACCTATACAAAGGCGAAGAGGCTAGACAAGTTCAGTGCTGCCGGGAGGCAGAATCACGGGAGGCGGACCTTGAAGCTACTGAGAAAAGAACTGAGTAAGAGGCCGGCCGAGAGTACCTTCAAAGGCTGATATTCCTTATCGATACGGAAGGTTCGGGAAGCCGGCTGATTCGAAATCGCACAAATGGCCAAAGACGGACAATTGGATACCTGCTTCAATTTACTCGTAGATGGGAATCGGCAAAGATAGAGTTCATCAAGCGCAATTATTTCCGGAGGTTACGCCCAACATGACTAAGGGCGATGCCTACACGGAATGGATGATGATAAGTGAACCTGATCTATACATATACTTGCATAAAGCGGTATACGAAGGTATAGAAGTCGGTGTTCTTGAGCCCGTAATCATACCTCCACCTAGAAGAAATGATGACTCAATCCACCTTGGGGTAATAGAAGCTGAAGTGAAGTATGTTGTATCGAAGAGAGAATCTGGACGAAGATGACCGCCAGAGACTTTTGCTCGCATACTTGAAGCCGAGGAAGAACACATACCGAATGTATGGAGTGCCACCGCGCAGACGCAATCTCAAGGATTCATGGACAGGATCAAGCAGTTTAAGGGCTCCTAGGCTTAGTTCTGATCTTCCTAGCTTAGCATGATTTGTAACTATACTGATCTGAATAACTCATATATACAAATCTGATTTTGGCTCTGACAACCACTTGTTGTCTATTCAGCCGTGTTTGTATTATGCTTTAACACTCAGAATCACTAAAGTGATGACTGACTCACACACTCACTCTATTTACTTTCTTGTCAGTTTATTACTTTGTTAGATTCTGCTAGTCTAGTTATCTATATAATGGGGGAAATTGTGTTTTGCCCTGTTCCCTCAGTAGTCTAGAACTGTTGGAACAACTCCATTGATCTTACTTGTAATAATGTAAGGAGCTCTGTTTCTGATAGTTTAGTGTTAGCATAGATGATAGGTTTTGGCATCATCAAATAGGGGGAAATTGTTGGGTGATGATTCTGTCCTCAGCATAATCTTACTTAGTGGGAAATGATTCTATCTTCTATACTGAACCATGCTCAGCAGCCTAGTGCTCTGAATGTTGAGAAGATTTGAAGATCCCAAAACCCTATCTGATTGGTGAACCATTCCGTTGTAATCTTTACTCTTGTCTCTGAGGTTTTAGACTCAGTAGACAATCTGCTTCTGATCAAGGCGCTCAGAGATTATGCTCGCCTTAACACCGAAGTAGAAGACTTCAAAGGTGATCTTGGACTCAGACAGAGCAAGGATACCGAATGAGTCAAATGGCTGGACTCAAAGAAGAGCGATCCACGAACTCGGAGGCGATCTTGATGAGACTTTACTCAGCTATCTACCTACTGAATACGGGATCAGACTCAGCATCGGTAGACACTCTTACACCGTCGGATACTTTTGAAAGACAATCGGCATTGTCATACACGAGGAAAGAGAAGTCGGCTTCGGTTTGCCTTGAAGTCTCGTCTTTGTCTCAACCACTCTATCCGCCTCGACGAATGACAAGAACACACGTGTCTTCTCACCGCTAAAGGCGCAATCAACCTTTTACCTAAAAAGGTGGGAAAGCACACTGTTACCTACTTCAAAAGAGCCGTTTGCTACCAAAAGAGAGAGAAAGTAGAAGATCGTCTCCAACGGATCTTTTCCAATCTCTGCTCTATAAATAGAGGGATATTTCAAGAAGAAAAGAGAGTGCATAAGCTTAAACGACGAAAACATACACAAGCACTAAAACGAGCTAGAACCAGAAAACCCTAAGTCTTCCGCAAGAACTTGAAGATCTATCTCCGGCGAAAGACTACCTTCTCAGCTCATAGGGAACCAAGCTAAACTGTTAGAAGAGCCTCTAGTATCCAAATCGACGGTACACGAACCTAAAGCTTATTTCAGCTGTTCGTCGATCTAGAAGCTACATTCTCATTCCCTATCCCTCTAACCCTAAGCTCAACCGAATATACTTATATCTTAGACGAAGGAGTTCATATTTGAACCCAATCCTTATTGTAAAAGGACTCCTTCATAGTTGGAGAAGTTTGTCAAACACTTTAGTTTGATGCCTTTGTAATCTGGGACTTGCTCAGTATAATCCCCAAGCCACAGCTTTGTCCTGTGCACAAGCTGACTGAGACTAACTCAGTATAATAAATAGCCTCCTGAACTTTCGGGATAGTGGACGTAGGATCGATTGATATCCGAACCACTTTAAAAATACGTGTCTCGTTATTGCTTGTTTTGATTCCCCTGTTGCATTGATTTCTACCGTTCATACCGAAAATCTTCTTTAAAATCATAAAAGCTGTCTCGGCATATCGAACTGTCTACTTCTTTGAACCGAGACTTGCATAAAACGTTTTCCACTCAACCGATTAGGGCCTACACTTTTCTCGCACCCGAACTCTACATGATTGATACCGAATTCGACTCGGGCCGCCTAGCGGATCTCGGTAGAGTCGAGACTCTTTGCCACACACGATTCAGAACAGCTATTTGGTCTGCTGAATTATTTCAGTACGACACTTTCCTGAACAGGACAGTTCGTGTTTGAAGTTGAGAAAATCGGATTCAGGTGTATTCACCCCCCCTTCTACACCTGACCGTACACTCGGGACCAACATACGTATTAAAAAAAATGCATAAAAGTTCTATATTAGAATATATAAAACACATAATTAGTTATTGAAATCACTTAATGGAGAAGAAACAAGTTCTAGTTCAGAATTTCTATTTCCCTAATATTGCTTATTGAAATTACAAAATTAAGTAATTAATCATGTAATGCAGAAGAAATTACGTAACAGAATCACATAATTAATTAATCATGTTTTGTAATTAATTAATAAGTATCACAAAAGTTAAATAAAGATAGTGAAAAAAAACTGGGTAAATTACTTCTATAACCTTAATGAGCTAAATTAAAGGATCCAAAATCTGAGAAAAATAACTTCAGTCTAAACCACACATCTACAAAATGAAAGGAGATGACATGTTCTCAATTCCTTCATTAAGGAGATGTTCTCAAAATATCCACCCCATAAAATTAAAGAATATATATATTAATGCTCGTGTCCTATCCTAAATTTGCAACCTAAACCTTAAACTCACATATGCATGGCGTGTTGTATCCCGTGTCGCGTCTCTACTATCAGCTACCTAGACATCCAATTATGTGAAGATGATTATAAGTATTGAATTAAATAAGTGAATGGACTACGACACAACAAATTAAATAAATCTTCATTCCAACATAAAATAAACTATTATAGTATATGTTTTAATGATAAATATATAATCCATTTTCTTGGAAGTTTTCAAATACAAAAGGCCAAATACTAATCCTTCATAATCTTTCCATAGTATTTCTGATTTAAAATAAAAAGCCCATGAAATTGTAGAAGTATTAAAAAGTAAACGGACCAACTTAATTGCGTAATATTTTAGCAAAAAAGTTCCAATCCAGCCCAATTTCATAATAAAAGCCCGGACCATTTTACAGAATCCCGTTGAAAATTTGAAATTTTGTTAAATAATTTCATATATATTTGCTGAGTAAGATTTTGTTGTCAGCATTTAATAGAATTTACACCACCTTTCCAGCATCCATGCATAAAATCCTCACCTTTGCAAATTCCTGCTTTCTATATTCTCCTCAGAATTGACTTCAAGCACAACATCGGTAAGCCTTAATTTAATTTACTCGAAAGTTTTTTCATTTGAGTACAGGATTGTACTCAATTACTCATGTTCCTGCAGATTCTCGTATAGATTCATTGAAAAATCAATTTTTGGTTGTGAAAATGGAGAAGTGTGAAGGATGCGGAAAGTTTTTCTTGCCTTCAGTCCATGAAGAGGCTTCGGTATTATTTTCTCGATTTTCATTCTCTTGAGTCTCTTCATTCGATTTTTTTTATTTTTATCTTGCGTTGTGAATGTGATATGACATGTTTCTGTTAGATTCGTTGATTTAGATTTACTGATCTCGAGTGAAAAATTGGTTGGTCGGGATGTGGATGAAATGTTATTGAAGAAGAAATCGTTGAGATTTATGCAAAATTATTTACTTTATTTATCTTGTTCGAATTAAGGCAGAAAGTGATATGCCCCCTTTGTGTTCGATATATTGCTCGTTAATTATCGTTATTATTTTCTCGATTTCATTCTTTTGATTCCTTAATTGTGTTGCGTTGTGCTACAAATTCCATGATTTATTTGTTCGGCATGATGTGGATGAGATGTTGTTGAAGGAAAAATCATTGAGATTTATGAAAATTAATTTGCTTCTATATTTTGTGTGGCATTTCTAATTAAGGCAGAGGGTAATATGCCTCCTCTGTGTTCGATATAATCATATAATCCTCTTTGATGGCTGTTTGCTTTATTAGCTTCTTCGTTTCTGTTCTGAATGGAGTGAAAATCATCCACTCGGAAATGATATATATAGCCGCATATATAGTAGCTCTGTTAACTGTCTTTCAGCTTGTTAGCCGCTTTATTTTCCACCTCAAACTTTCTAAGAAGCATTTTTCCTTATGAGGAGTACTAAACTCTTTAACATAGGCTAAGATATGTGTTTAGCTGAATATGCGACAGCCTCATACTTTTGCTGAATTTTGCCTCCTAACCAAAGAGATTGCTCCTTGGATTTTTTATCGGTAGACACAGTACCATGTATAAGTAATTATTCTTGTACAATGAGAAGTGTATATTTCAAAACAATGAAAAACACAATACATGTTTTTTTTAGAACAGAATACTTTAATAAGACTTCGGATTCCTCTTGAACAAAGTCTGTACTCCTATTTAGGTTTTTTTTCCTAATAAAAACAAGAAGGAAAAGACAATACAATGACCTAGGAATTTATGGATGGAAAGGTTCTTCATCTGGTAGCGAGAGGGCTTAGTACTCATGACTAGTTAATGCAATTACACGCTGAAAAACTCTCCCACTTCTCCAAAGTGACTAGGTTTATATATTAAGACTAATACAATTGTATTAACTACAATAAAAAAAACTTTGTGGAAGAGGAAAAGAACCTTTTGCAACTATGCAAATGATAGGTGGTGCACTGCAGTGGCGTATCCAGGTTTTCTCCTCAGTGGGGGCCCCAAATTATTGCGCGTTTATGAAGGATTCCCGATTTTCTAGTATTTTATATGTTAAAAAAGATGAAACAAAGAAAGAGTAACTTTGATATTATATTAAGAAAATATAAAACGGCCAAAAAATTAAAATAGGATACCAAAAAGAAAAGAAATCTAAGAGGCTTCATGACGAAACTCGAACCATTGACCTCTCAATCTTAAATAGCACTAGCTACTACTCTATCACATGCCCAGTTGGTAAATTAATATATTTGACATTCCAGTGGGGGCAGTAGCCCCCACTACCCCATAGCTAGCTACGCCACTAGGTACACGTGTATAAACTATCAACCACGAAAGAGGAAATACTACAAGCTTCTGGATGCTATGGGCTATGACACATCCCATAGGTGGTGAAAGATGATAAATGTAGATTGCTCGAGGGTTTACGAATGAGAGGTCAAGAGAGAATACATATGTAGTTTTCTGCTACCATGCTGCAACCACGTGTTGATAATGAATTGCTATTCAATAAAGTATTTCCTACTTTGATTTCCTTCTTATCAATATGACAAATTCAGGATGTAAATTGGATAGTACACTCAAGGAAATGTCTCAGTGAAAACATCAATTAATGCGATTTATTGATATTGTATCCTTGGACTGGGTATGAGTTCATTTGGTCGAGTTTTTCAACTAAACACAAAATCCTTGTAACAAAATAAAGAAGAAACAAGATCTTGAATACATGATCCCCTTTAATAATCTTAAGAAGGATGAAACCCAACCATCCGCAGATTTATGGAGTTTAAGACGGTCGATCGGTCCTTCGGCCGCAACGATAGAACTTTACTTATTTCTTTTTTTTAAGGACAGACGGAATCAAATGATATATGTCGTTGCAATTCTCCCTCTTCATCTTCATCTGATTCAAACTTGTCCTTACCATAATGGTTCCCATCCTCGTCGCTCCATTCCCCAGGAGCAGAACACTGTCGCCGGCTTGGCTGTGCTACTAGTAGCTCTGGGAAAATCGGAAAGAGAGCACTCATCTTGAGGTAGACTTACGAATTTTGCCTTAGTAAGGGTATCTGCTTGCAAACCCCTCCTCAGTTCAACCCTTCGGTCATCGTTGTTTCTCTACCTATTTTCTACTTCGACTATCTGACTTGAAAGTCATAGTTCTGCAGCTAAACCCAACACGAATCAAAATACAATATCAAGCATGAAGAAGCAAGATCTTAAAACTAGATCTATATTCCAAATATTGCACGTAATCACTAATTTCTCAATTCAATAACAATGTCGCAAATCACATTGCATTGAACTGGATTTAAAATTCCAACCAAATTTTAATTTTTTCCCCAAGTTAGTTATCGCACCTTCGAAACTAGACTTAATAGCTAGAGAGGAGTAATAGATTTCTGTAGGAAGCGTGTGAAAGTGCAAAGAAAATTGACATGAACTTAATCGCTTCTTGATGTTGTTCCTCATATAGGCCAGTTTTAAAAGATCTTATCAAAATCATTAAGAAAGTTGAATAAGGAAAAAAATTAGAATAAAAAAAAACACGCTGGTGAAGTGTTGGATATGGAAAGACAATAGTCAGACGATCCTAATGTCTAAATCAGGCTTTTAAGGAATTATTTCTGTGTAAAGGTTATTTTTTTACCATAGTGAAGTTTGTGGAAATAAATTTTGAAGTTAATGGCTAAAATAACATTACGATAATTGATTTTGTCTAGAAAGCCCCCCCGTTAAGGAAAACACAATTAATACAATATAATATCATATAATATGCACCAAAATAATCGTTTCAAGAATTCTCTGATATGTTCAAGGTATTGAGATCAGAAACACGAAGGATAGTTCTAGTTCATCAGAGAGAACCGACACATCTTTTCAAATACTAGATTTTAATTAAAATATTTTGATTCTTTGTCTAATTACTATTCAGATAGGCACATATAAAGTGCTCAAATGCATCCCTTCCAACTTCAACATTTAGGGTGTGTTTGCAAGAGCTTATTTTAAGCACTTATCTGACAGTTTTTTACTGTTTCCAAAACCTGCTTTATGCATTAGTTTCTCTAAAATTAAATAACTAAGTTGCTTAATTAAGCATTTTCTCTTAAGCACCAATCATTCAATTGACATGCTTTTGATGCTTAAAACATCATAATTTTTGAACTGCCAAAAGTATATATTTTTATGTTAATTCCAAAACCCCATACTTCTGCTTAAAATCAATTATGTTAAACTTTTAAGCAAAACTAGTAAGAAGTGCTTATAAATAGCATTGCAATAGCATTTGCAAACACACACTTAATAGGAGTAAATAATAATAGTGCACGATAACATGACAATAAGATGCATATTAATTCCTTATTTGACTACCACCTACGTCAGTCAGTTTCTCTCATTTTCTTCGATCAATGAATCTCTTCAAATAATTCCTTTGAAATGGAACGTTTTTATCGTTTCGAACCTTCTCTGCCAACTTATGCATGACAACATTTGTTTGCATGCCCATGTTAGGTTTTTGTCCCTCTATTTCACGTGTCGCCATGGAGTCCTAACACTCTCGAAAACATGATCCTCGTGGAGAGTGAGTTCTACGTTAGGTCTACAATTCAATCTCCACCGCTTCCCCCCCACACACACACACACACACAAAAAGAAGAAGAAATAAATTGCACGATTAATGTAAGGAAAATGAATCAATATGAACAAATAAAGAAACAAATCTTTTAAATCAAATAGCTTACTCCATATATAATGTGAAAAGGGAGGAACCACGAATTTATGTTTGAAAAGAAACTTGATAAACGAAATAATGGAATGAGAAGATTTGATGATACATGGAGAGAGAAAAAAGAAATGATTAAAGATAAATATATTTTAAAATAAAATATTCCTAAGAATGAGAAGATTAAATAGATCTATAATTGATTTAGATGCTTGTAAGTGTGCATATGAAGTTGAAGCATATATTTTGCACTTCAAAGTAATTTTTACCTTGGTTATAATCTATTTATTCTATGTCTAATCAAGTTATAAACTAATTGTGAAATTTAATACATATATATGTAGATAGATAGATATAGGAGGAGGCTTAAATGTGAACAAACTCTTATTGTATGAACACCGCACTTTAAAGAAAAATGTACTGCACTTTGAAGGCAAAAATACTGCACTTTATTTGTCAGATTACAAAAATGTCCCTTAAGTGCAGTTTGATCATTTTGAAAGTGCAATACTTAAAGTGCAGTATCTTTGCCTTGAAAGTGCAGTACATTTGTCTCTAAAGTGCAGTGTTCACACGATAAGGACTGTTCACACAGAAATCACTCCATATATATATATTTGTTACACACACACATATAGAAATATTAAATTATGTTATGTTATATTGTTATTATTGTTCTAATTGTTACTCCCTCCGTACCAATAACAATGTCGTGTTTCTTTTCCTCACGGAGATTAAGAAATTTAACTTTCGTGTGTAAATGATGCGTACCCACATGACTTTTTATGAATTTTAGTGTTATCTTATTTTCTTTTCGGAAATAGGACAATATTATTGGGACGACCTAATTAGGAATATACGACGATGTTATTGGGATGGTGGGAGTATCTTTCAGTGTGAATATTGAGAATTAAAGTAAAAAAAATTGTAATTTTATTGAACATTCTTTTTTCTTTTACATTTAGTGCAAATCATTAGAGTTGAAAACACATTTTTTGCAAAAATTGTACTCCCTCCGTCCCGCTTCAAGTGACCTGTTTTTCTTTTCGGGTGTCCTGCTCCAAGTGACCCGTTTCAATAAAAGAAAATAACTTAAAAAAAAATCACAAATTATTTCATACTTATCATTTCTCTCTCCTACTTTATCAATTATTTATCATTTCTCTCTCCTACTTTATCATTTCCCTCTCATACTTTATCATTTACTTTCTCATAATTTCACTTATCTTCTCTCTCATACTTTATCATCTACTCTTCTCTTATGCTTTATCATCTACTTTCTTAATTCCCACGCCGGAAAAAAACGGGTCACTTGGAGCGGGACGGAGGGAGTACTAAACTGCACCGAAATGTTTCAAACCATTGGAGTTGGCATTAGTTGAATTTTGCACTAAATTGCTCAATAGTGCACTAATCCTGCACTATTTTAGTTCATATGAATAGTAAACACCAAATTTTATGCAAACACTTTTAGTGCTAATTTGATCTATTTTAGTGCATAAATTGCACTAGATTAACACTGTTGAAGTGCATGAATGAGATTGTTCTTTACTTTAGATTGTAATTTATCCTTTTTACATGATATTTTTGGTTTAGTATTTATATGGAATGAAATTATTATTCTAATTTTATGTCATTGCAGAATATAAAGGTGGAACCGGACGATGTTCTTGGAACTCATGAAACTAAGAATGTCGCGGAGCACATAATAAGGATAGAACCAGAAGACAATGTTGTAGGTCATACTGAAACCCCTGAGAATGAAGTTAGTGAAGCTAGAGATGGTAAAGTGTATATGATCCATCAAGCAAAAATAATGTCTATATCAATTACATATGATACTAAAGAGGATGATCATGTTCCAAAAACTCAAGAAAATAATCAAGGAGATGATTCTCCTAGACAGGAAGTGGTGGATGGTAAAGTTATATCTTATATTCTCTTCAAAATAATTTCCCGTATATCTGTCGTTGTTGATTCCCCCCCCGCTTTTTGGCCTGTACAGCTCCAAAAGTAAATGGAAAAAGAAATGGGGAAAAGGGCAAGAAAAGAGCTCGAGAAGATGTCCAAAAGGGCACAATGGAAAATGATGAGAAAATAGCTCGAGAAGATTGTCCAAAAGGTGATAATCCTCGAGGGGAGCAAGGGAAGGACTGTGAGTTCCTTACATCATTTATTCCAATTTTGTAGCCAGTACTTTCATTTATTGATACTTACATGGTCTATCCATTAACGCGATTCTTCATTCGAATCAGGTAGCTCCACTTCTAGTAAAATAAAACAAGAGCGAGGCACCGATTGGTATGGCGTAGAGCTTTTCAGATCTGGAGTGGTTCAACAGCCCAAGAACCCTTATTTTGTGACCAAGAAACGAAAAAATAGACCACGGTGAACTAGTAAGCATATTGTCTTGAAATGCACATTTGTTTTGCATTTTATGGAACTACTGTTTGACTAACATGCACGTATTGTTGTAATAGTTTATACCTATGGAAATTATCAAAGTCTTCAAGCTTGAACTCCCAGATGAAATAAAGCTCATAGATTCAAATGAGAGGCAGTTCCATGTAACACGTAAAACTTGGTTGGATGGGAGGACGCTCTATGCTGGAGGTTGGAAAGCTTTATGTGCAGTGAATTTAGTGAAAGATGATGATGCTATCATTTGTGAGTTCGTGAACAATGGGTCCGACTTATGCATCCGTGTTAGCATTGTCAAATCTAACGAGCAACAATCTTAGGAACAGTGAAGAGAAGAAGAAACATATGTGTATATGTTTGATATTCAGGTATATGAATGGATCTGAAGCACCTTGAAATTGTAAACATTGTAATTTGCAAATATTTCAGATTCATTGATTTGCGAATTCATTGTTTAGTTATTTCGAAGAGCAGCTTAAATTTTTGAAGTTAATTTTTATGGAACTCTAATTTCAAGTTGTGTATGAATTGTAGCAGAGAAACAGAGAGCCCAAGAATCTATAGCCGATGATGAAACTGAGCAGCATGAAGAAGTTGATTTGTTTCTGCAACTCCTTCAAGTTTTGGTGGGTCAAGAATCTATTTCCATTAATCAAGCATCCACACCTTCAAGTTCTTCCAAGCATTTGAGCTCCCTTGTTCGCCTCCAAACTCGTTGATCACAAAGCTTTCGAAAGGGTACTTCAATGTTTTACTCGAAAATCTCTGGCTAACGATCATTATTCTTCCCTTCTTTTTTATTCAAGAAATCATCATTTTGTATCTCAACTTCACATGCTTCAACTGCTCTCCTCTCTGTCCGCAGGCTCTTAAGTGCAATGAACTGCACTTTTGTGATTTTCTTTATATATTTGTTATTTTCAGTTTTCTTCTTACCATTTGTTAGTAATTCTGCAGTCCTTTTAAATCGAAATATTCTTTACGTTGTAGTATATGCGACTAAATAAATCATTATATTTCTTTTAAATATATTGAATTCTGCCATAATAATCATTACGATGCAGCTCCAGTATATTTACAGTGCAGATGAATCATGAATGTGATATTGTCTCATCGAATTATAAAAGTTTTCGTTCCAGAATAAAAAACAACTTTTTTTTTAGCTGAAAACAATTTTTGGAAATTTTCGAATAAGTAAGACGATTTAGTAAACTTTTTTTATAATATTTTCGATTAAAATGGAAGACTGTCAAAATAAAATTAAATGGACCATCAGTTGGATATTTACTATTTTCGTTTGTACAAAACCTCGTTGAAAATTTGAAAATCCGCTGAATAAGATTTTGTCTGTTTCTTTCTTCTGCTGAATTGGATTTTGTTCTTTCCTTCACTACCCCCAATCCTTGACTCAAGAATTTATTCAACCCCTTAAGCTAAGTAGTGGGAATAACATGTTGAGCATGACTATATCCCTAACTTTACCAACTAGGTAGAAATAAGCATGTTAAGCATATAGCCCATTTCATCTTCCTTAACATAATCTAGCATGTTGAGCAATTTCTAGATTAATATTAAGAAGCATTAAACTCAAGGTCACCAATTTAGCTATTTACCCATGATGAACATGCAAGCAAATTAACCAAAGACCAAATTCCATTCAATTAAATAATTTACTATCTTAGGGTAATCAATCCAAAAATAATCGATTATGCAATTATAACCCGTAATTAGCCAAAACTCAAGGAGAAGAATTTAAGCACCAATAGGTCTCAAGCGGGAATCGAGGGCTAGAATGTCATTGCCTCGTCGAGTCGAGAAGTTAGCTAAACATATTTAGAGTATTAAAAACAAAGTTTGTTGGAAGATAAAACATCAAAGAGATAGACATTAAACAAGCAGTAAATGGTATATGATTTGTTTGGAGAAGGACACGCGAACAAGGGAGTTGAGAGAGAAAGGAAGTTACCAATATAAATTGCATTAATGAATTACCAAGTCTTCATTCTCCTAGCTACTTGAAAATTACAAAACATAAAATCTTCTTCTACTACCGTCGTAGGCGAGAGCCAAAGGAAAAGTTAGAGTTTCAAAAGTTATTCTTTACAAGCCACTATTCACTATATATCTTGGTCAAAACACCAAAATGTAGACACCATGAGCCTAACACAAAATAAGTGGTAGACCCAATTTAAATATTCTCAAATCTTCAAGCTTTGACCCAACAACAATTAAATCTTCAAAAGTGACACAATTATCCATAATTGATCCATTCCGCTTCTGCATCTGCAATCTTCTTTCTCGTCTTGCATTGTTTCAATTTTACCGCCATTCATTCCATGAGATGGCACACAAATGCACAAATCCAGCCATTTAACTACACAAAACCCAAGTGAAAAATGCAAGTAGCAACATACTTATCATCGCCCTTCTATTTCACATGTCGCCATGTAGTCATAACATTCTCGAACACATGATCTTCTTGAGGGCAAGTGATACGTCACGTCCTAGGATTCAATCTCCACCGCTCCTCCCCTAACTAGAAATTGTAGAGCAATATTAATATGAACAAATAAATAAACAAATCTTTCAGATCAAATAGCTTACTTCATATATAATGTGAAAAGGGAGGAGAAAAGAAACTTGATAAACGAAACACTAGAATGAGAAAATTGAAGGTTGAGAGAAAAAAAAATGATGAAAGATAAATATATTTGAAAATAAAATATTCCTAAGAATGAGAAGATTAAATAGATCTATAATTGATTTAGATGCATGTAATTGTGCTTATGAAGTTGAAGCATATATTTTTCACTTCAAAGTGATTTTTACTTTAGTTATATACTCCCTTCGTCCTACAATTCTTGTTCCATTTCTTTTGGGCACGGTATTTTAGGATAATTATTAGTTGTGTGTAGAGATGGAACAAACAAATAAAGTATTTGTAATGATTTTCTATTTTAGAAAATGGAACAAGAATTGTGGGATGGGGGAGTATATATTTGTTACACACACACATATTGTTGGGTGATGATTCTGTCGTCAGCATAGTCTTACTTGGTGGGAAATGATTCTATCTTCTATACTGAACCATGCTCAGCAGCCTAGTGCTCTGAATGTTGAGAAGATTTGAAGATCCCAAAACCCTATCTGATTGGTGAACCATTCCGTTGTAATCGTTATTCTTGTCTCTGAGGTTTCAGACTCAGTAGACACTCTGCTTATGATCAAGGCGCTCAGTAGATTATCTGCCTTAACACCAGAAGTAGAAGACTCAGTGATACTGGACTCAGCAGGAGCAGTATACTGAAAGAGTCAGTGGAACTGGACTCGCAAGAAGAGGCCGAACTCGGAGCCGATCTTCGGTAGACTTTACTCGCCTATCTACCTATCGAATACGGGATCGGACTCAAGCATCGGTAGACATCTTCGAATTGTCGATACTTTTGAAAGACAATCAGCATTGTCATATACGAGGAAGAGAGAAGTCGGCTTCGACTTGCCTTGAAGTCTCGTGGCTGTCTCAACCACTCTATCCACCTCGACGAATGACAAGAACACACATGTCTTCTCACCGCTAAAGCTGCAATCAACCCTTTACCTAAAAAAGGTGGGAAAGTACACTCGTTACCTACTTCAAAAGAGCCGTTTGCTACCAAAAGAGAGAGAAAGAAGAAGATCGTCTCCAACGGATCTTTTTCAATCTCTGCTCTATAAATAGAGGGACATTTCAAGAAGAGAGAATGCGCATAAGCTTAAACAACAAAAACATACACAAGCATTCAAACGAGCTAGAACCAGAAAACCCTAAGTCTTCCGCAAGAACTTGAAGATCTATCTCCGGCGAAAGACTACCTTCTCAGCTCATAGGGAACCAAGCTAAACTGTTAGAAGAGCCTCTAGTATCCAAATCGACGATACACGAACCTAAAGCTTATTTCAGCTGTTCGTCGATCTAGAAGCTACATTCTCATTCCCTATCCCTCTAACCCTAAGCTCAACCGAATATACTTATAGCTTAGACGAAGGAGTTCATATTTGAACCCAATCCTTATTGTAAAAGGACTCCTTCATAGTTGGAGAAGTTTGTCAAACACTTTAGTTTGATGCCTTCGTAAACTGGGACTTGCTCAGTATAATCCCCAAGCCACAGCTTCGTCTTATGCACAAGCTGACTGAGACTAACTCAGTATAATAAATAGCCTCCTGAACTTTCGGGACAGTGGACGTAGGATCGATTGATATCCGAACCACTTTAAAAATCGTGTCTTGTTATTGCTTTCGATCATCGTTGCATTGATTTTACCGTTCATACCGAAAATCTTCTTTAAAATCATACAACCGTCTCAAAGATACCGAACCGTCTACTTGCCGAACCGAGACTTGAATAAAACGGTTTTCCACTCAACCGATTAGGGCCTACACCTTTCCGCACCGCTGAACTGTACCTGTTTGATACGAATTCGACTCGATCGGCCTAGCGGATCTCGGTAGAGCCGGACTCTTTGCCACACACGATTCGGAAACGGCTATTTAGTCGCTGAATTATTTCAAGACGGCACTTTTTCGAACAGAGACTGTTCGTGTTCGAAGTTGAGAAAATCGGATTCGAGGTGTATTCACCCCCCTCTACACCCGACCGTACACTCGGGACCAACAATTGGTATCGAGCGGGAGTTCTTTAAGACTCTTGTTATCTTGAAACCGGTCTACTTGAACGGATCCGGAAAATCGTTTTCCTTCGCATATCACTCTACATTCATATCATTAGTCTTATATGGGCCGATATGTCGGGGATAAGAATGGTACCCATGTTCTCGGTAGAGAATTATGGAGTATGGCGAGTCGGAATGGAAGCACATCTAACATCCCTCCATGATAGTATGATCAAGTGCTTGAAGATGGACCTATTGTTCCCATGATCGATAGTGTCGTGACTCGTGCCCCACTGAAGGAGGAGGAATGGTGACCGGGAAGAAGATCCCTAAAGACGAAGTCTCTTCACTCCCGAAGAGAAGAAGCTTCACAACTTAGACCGAGTCGCCGTAAATGCCATACCGACCACTCTTAGTGATTCTTATCTTGGCGAGGGTTCAGGAATGCAAAACCGCAAAGGGAATTCTGGGACGCTCTAGCGCTACTGAGTCGTGGAACTCAGAAGATAAAAGCTAACAAACTGGCGCTGGAACTCCAAAAGCTGGAAAGTCCGTCTGTCATGCCTGGTGAAAAAATAGAAGATCTGAACGTCAGATTTACGAATCTGATGAATTCCATCAATGGGTTGGGAAAGACATTCAGCAACCGAGAAATGAATCAAGATACTGAGGGCACTGCCGGACGGACACTGGACACCTTTTGCCACTTTATTGCGACATTCTGATTTAGATGTTGTCTCTCCTGACCATATCTTTTCAGAACTTCAGGCAGAAGAGTTTGAGTTCGACAAACCTCAACGAAAGCAAAGAGCTAAAGCTGACAATAAAATTGACCATGCCTTCAAAGCATCAGTCAGCATAGCATCTCCAGCGACAAGCAAGACAACGAGTAAGACTGAACCTTCACTCAATGATCTATAAGAAGGAAGTCTCGCTCAGAAGTACGCGTTGCTCGCTGTGAAGTATCAGAAGGAGAAGGAGAGGCGCAAAAAACTGACTAAAGCATACCGAGACACAAAAGGTAAGTCAGATTATACGCCAAAACGCACTCCTGACTCACAATCTTCTTAATGCAGAAAGAAGGATGACTCAGCACCATCAAAGGATAGTGAAAGCAAAGAAGAAAGAGTCATCACTTGCTACAACCGCAAAAAAGCCGGGACACTATCAATATGATTGTCCCGAGCTCGATAGTGCCGAACGCGCAAAGCACGTAAGGCAAGGAGAGAGAAATTCGCCCGTAAGAGACAATCCTATATTGCGGGCGAAATCTCGGACGACTCGAGAAGAAGTCGACTCCTTTATGGACTCATCTCGACGATGAAACAGACTTTCATGGCCTTAGAGCATGAAGTCGAAGAAACAATCGAAAAGTGCCTAATGGCGGGGAGAAGAGGATGAGGTAAACTCTCATGAACCACTTAATTCCTCTTCACACCGCACACACGACATCGTTTTAAAGTGCGGATAGGAATTTGGACATCACGATCGCCTATGAAGAATTATTAGATGAACAAATTCAAATGAGTCCGCAGCCTCAGTAAGACTCTTCGAGAATTGGATACCCCGAAAGTGGAGAATCGAGACTTTCTCGGGAGAGTCGGCCGCTATCGAGGCCGAAGGACTTGTGTTGAGACTCGGGGAGGAGATGAACTCTCTCGATGGCCAAGTCTCAAGCATCAAGAAGATTGAATTTCAGTTTTGACCAATGACTTGACTCAAAAAGATACCGAACCGAGTCCATCGAAGCAAGAATCGCCGTGACTTCGGACCAAGCACGACATACCGAAAAGAGTGATGATGTCTTGAAGAGCCTCGATGACCGAGCGTTACATGGGCGCCGAAAAGAAGCCGGAGGCTATGCTTGCAAGCAACAAGCCCAAGCACCTGTAAGGAAGGACTTGGTTTCAACCGAGAAGCTTCCTCATCCGCCCCCGTACACTCGAAGTGCGTCTAACCGATAGGTTTGTTCGAGGAGAAATAATCAATGCAAATCTTCCGAACCCCTCAAAGAAAGAACAAACAAAAGATGAAAGCACCTCATCCTACGCATCGCATTCGACCGTAAGATCCGTACTCAAGACACCCTGGGCCCAGTCAAGGGGGAACCAACAGAGTTAAGTGGGCTGATCAGTATGGACCACCTCAGTTGACACATCTAGCTCAATATGGGTCATATTACTATGATCCTATAGTCAGAAGTGGTTCCAAGAGTCAGAAAAGGAAGAAAAACGCACAAAAGGCAAAGGTCAGCAGTCCACCAACTCAGAAGATCCGGACTCCTGAACCTAAACAGCCTAAGAAGTCAGCTTTGACCAGTCCAGTGGTCAAGTATGTTGACTCAAGTGGAAAGAAACTGTCTGAAACCACCAGGGTTGTTAGACAGATTTGGGTTACTAAAACTAACATCTAAGGACCCAAAAACGAAATAAAGGGTACCTGAATATAATTCTGTTTTGCAGGTGCACAAAGATCCTTGGTATGTGGACAGTGGATGCTCAAGACATATGACTTACCAAAGGAACCCTCGAAGAATTATATAGCCGAAGAAGGACCCGTAATTGAGTTTGGAGACAATGCAAAAGGCTATACAAGAGGATATGGAGCACTCAAGCATTGGACCCGCCACGGCTTCTAGAGTATCATATGTTGAAGGACTTCAAGCATAATCTTCTCTCTGTTAGTCAATTCTGTGATAACTCGAATAGAGTGATTTTTGACACTGGTTTCTGTGATGTCATTGAAAAATCCACAGGGAAAACAGTGTTATCAGGTTCGCGTAAAAAGAATATATATGTAGCTGACTGGAACTCAGCGGAACTCGAAGCTTGTCATTGGCGAAGAACGACAACCGTACGAGATGGCTTTGGCATAGGAGACTCAGCCACCTCAACTTCAAAACGCTCAACAAACTAGCAAGGAACACTCTAGCAAGAGGATCGCCGAATGAAGTATTCAAAGCAAAGACACTCGAGTGTGAAGCATGTCTCGAAGGGAAAGCAAACAAGGAATCAAAATCCACCTGCTCCATCTCCTTCCACCGATGGAATCCTTCACAACGCTACATATGGATTTGTTCGGTCCAGTCTCTCCAAGCAACGATCGAGGCAAGAAATATGCTTTAGTGGTCATCGATGACTACTCGCGCTACACATGGGTCATATTCATCGCCAACAAGTCTCGACGTCAAAACAGAGTTACCAACGCTTCGAAAAAGCTCGGTGTCGAGAAGAACACCAAGATAATCAAAATTGTTCGATAGAGGAACCGAGTTCCTTAATTTCATGGTAGAGGAGTTCCGCAAAGCGTAAGGAATTGAGCATGAGACATCCGCTCGCGCGCAACCCCTCGCCAGAACGGGGTTGCCGAACGAAAGAATCGCACACTCAAAGAAGCAAGCAAGAACTCTACTCGCAAACTCGGGACTCCCAACCAAATTCCAGGCGAAGCAACCGACACCGCATGTTATACTCGTAACCGATCTCTACCGACAAAGCAAAGATAAGAAAACACCATATGAACTATGGAACTGCAGGAAGCCTTCTTTATCTTATTTCCATATCTTTGGTTGTTCATGCTTTATCCACAATAAGGGGAAACATCAGCTGAAGACTTTTGATAGCAAGTCAGATCAGGGAGTTTTCTTAGGATACTCTCGGGTTAGCAAAGCTTTCAGAGTATTCAACTATCGGACTCTTTGCATGGAGGAAAGCCCTCATGTTGTTTTTAATGAATTTGCTACTGAAGACAGGAGCAATAACTCTAACTCTAAATCTGAGGACATCAGTAAGCAGCTACAGGATCTAAGCTTAAAAGACAAACCGGAAAAGATCCACCTATGTTGGATGATGATTCAGACGAAGAAACCGAAGACAAGTCTATCGAATCTCAATCGCCAGAGCAAGTACCCGAACGGATTGACTCTCCTGAACAGAGTCAATCCCAGGTAACTCAGGTCGATGAGGAAACCTTAGAGGTAACTGAGACCACTACTGAGAGTAACAACTCAAGGGGAACATCTATTAATGTTCCTGAGCTGAATGCCCCTGAACCAGGAAACTCAGTAGATCACACTCTCATTACTGAATTGCTTCAATCTCAGAATAGTACGACTGAAATTCCTAACTCACCTACTATCTGTGTTGATCAAATTTCAGATGAAGAGCTGAAACATCGTAGATCGTGGCTAGATGCTCACACTCTTGATCTAATCATTGAAGATCCTTCAGCAAAAGTTAAGACAAGATCCAGATTCTGTCTAGGAGAAAGCGCATTATATTCATGCTTCTTGTCTACTGAAGAGCCTCAGACGATTGAGGATGCACTTAAAGATGCTGACTGGATCATAGCTATGCAGGAGGAGCTGAATCAGTTCACGAGAAACAAAGTTTGGGAGCTTGTTAACAGACCCCGACATCAACACGTCATTGGAACAAAATGGGTCTTCAAGAACAAGCGAGATGAAAACAACGTCATAGTAAGGAACAAAGCAAGGCTCGTGGCTAAAGGCTACTGTCAAGCTGAGGGAATAGATTTCGATGAGACATTCGCTCCAGTTGCAAGATTGGAGGCAATCAGACTATTCCTAGCCTACGCAACTCATCAAAGATTCAGAGTCTATCAAATGGATGTGAAGTCTCGCGTTCTCGAACGGCGTCATCGAAAGAAGAAGTCTATGTAGAACAACCGCCTGGCTTTCAGCAGGGACATCGAGTTTATAGACTCGTAAAGGCTCTATATGGGTTAAAACAAGCACCCAGGGCTTGGTACGATACCCTATCAGAGTTTCTTCTTCAGAAAGGTTTTCAGAAAGGCACAATAGATCGCACGCTGTTCAGCATTCGACTGGAAGATGACTTATTACTCGTACAGATCTATGTAGACGACATTATCTTCGGATCAAAGAACGTCGTCATGTGTCGCCAGCTTGAGAAAATGATGAAGGACAAGTTCGAGATGTCAATGATGGGTGAAATGAACTATTTCCTCGGCTTTCAAGTCAAACAATCTAAAAATGGAACGTTCATTAACCAAGGCAAATACACTCGAGATCTCATCAAAAGATTCGGTTGTACATCCGGCAAACCTATCAAGATCCCGATGAACACGAATATGAAAATCGATCTTGATAAAGAGGGAGTATCAGTAGACCAAACTGAATTTCGTGCAATAATTGGTTCCTTATTATATCTAACGCCTACTCGTCCCGACATAACTTATCGCCGTAGGTGTATGCGCTCGATTTCTGGCGAATCCTAAGCGTAGCCACATGGACTCAAGCAAAGAAGATTCTCCGCTACCTCAGAGGCACACCTGACATGGGTTTATGGTATCCAGTTGATGATAATATTGAACTAACTGGTTACTCTGATGCTAACTATGCAGGATGTAGAATTGACCGAAAATCAACTTCAGGAACTTGTCAGTTCTTAGGCAGTAAGCTGATCTCATGGTTTTCAAAGAAGCAACACTCAGTAGCCACGTCAACTACTGAAGCTGAATACATGGCTGCCGGAAGTTGTTGCGCCCAAATCCTTTCGCCGAGACAAAGCAGCCTAAGAGACTATGACGTCATTCGGAATGAAGTGCCGATATTCTCGCGACAAAGACTGCAGCTATTGCAATCACTCAGAACCCTGTACTACATACGAGATGCAAGCACGTGGACATTAGGCATCACTTCATTCGCGACCATGTCGAAAAGAAGGGTATCAGGATGGAAAAGATCCACACTGACAAACAAAGGGCTGATATTCTGACCAAGCCTCTAGCTGAATCCAGATTCAAAGAACTTTCAGTAGAGCTAGGTCTGCTGGACCCTACTAACTCCAGTCAGTAAGAAGGTTCCAGGAGAGGATCATTCAGTAAGGGGGAATGATCACTCTCAATACTGAGTAAATTTAGTACGTAGAGACAGAAAACCATCTACAAGAGGTATCAGCTGACTACTATGTTCAGCTGACAGGTTTGCGTATCTCTACTCAGTAGTAACGAATAAAACAGTAATGCATTTATGATGAAGATTCAGCATGCTATTAAATATCCTAAGTTTGTCATTTATTATTAACGGCCTATATTTAATGCACGACATTCCATACACAAGTTTGCTGAACTCTGCACGCATTTAATGCATGTCATCTCATAGTTACTACTTAGGCATATTTACAACTGGCTTTGACTTAGGCGGCATATGTGATCATTACTTAATATATCTTTTAATCTTGACCGTCCATCTCATAAAGCAAGTTTAAACTCTGCCTTTGATCGAAAACCGTTCACCTTCACGTTAGATATATATTTTCGATCATATCTTTAGAAACCGCCATTACCGCACTTAAAATCCTCTGCATCCGAAAATTCTGAGATCATTTCTTGAAATCCCCTCTTGCATATCCTTTCAGAATCTCTCTTTCGGTATGCTTATTACAACTGCTACACGAATTAATTTTCTTTTTCAGAATCACTATACAAACTGTTTTATTTAAATCGATACTGATAAATGCTAGTGTAATGTACAATGGCAAGTAAAAAATATTTCGGTGTCTACTCCAGTTAACATGCAAGAAATCCCTGGACAAGGATCGTGTTTGGTTCGAGCCAACCATGGAGTTCAACGCCTGTGATCTCGATTATATGGACGAGATCTTCTCAGCTCTTAGAGAGTCCGGGCTTGAAAGTTTTCTTTCAAGGAAGCCGACATACTTCCTCCCGAGGCAGCTGGCCGAAGTTTATCTTAATTCGACTCGCAGGCGGGGACATAATCGGAAGATTCGCCGTTCACGAGATCAAGGATGCTTTTCCGATACTGAAGCAAATATCACTCAAGGAGGCGCTAAAGAGAAGTTTTGATCTGCCTTCTAAAGGAGCCAGTACTGTGGGGTACAAGGATGATCTTGTAGATGACTATTTGACAATATTCTGTGGAAAGCCCACGACCTTCAGAGCTGCTTTTCCTCAAAACAACATGCTGCCTCAGTACAGAGCTTTGGCTTATATTGTGACGCAGCTACTGACCAACCAAGCAGACTCATTCGATCAAGTATCGAGGCTCAAGATCCAGCTCATGATGGCCATATATGATAGAGCCCAGATCAATTGGACGGAGTTTTTTATCCGTGAATTCATGGCTCAGGCGGCCAAATTCCACAAGGCCTCTTACACGCTGAGTGTAAAGGGCAAGCTTCTTTATGGACTGAAGCTATCCATAATGATAGAGGATGTCTGCGGATCTGAACCAATCACCTACAATGACAAGGAGTATTTTAATGTGAAGAAGGTCAAATTCCACAACAAGATCGTTGCTCTTCAAAGAGATCGGGTCAGTCCCCCCGCCCATAACTCCGCCAGACTAAGCCTCAGCGAGCTACACCCTCGAAGAAGAGAACACCTCCAGGAAAAAACTCCAAAGGCACCAAGCTAAGAAACCGAGGAAAGCCATTCCGGATGTGCCTACCGAACTTGAGGTTTCTCCCGAAGTTCCCGCCGCTCGAGCTACTCAAGAACCTATTCGACCTCGCCGGCCGATAGACGAGTCGAATCATCTCGAGAAGACTCAATCGTGGAGAAGGCCGTCTCCACCGAGGAACCCGTAGAAGTGGACCAAGGGGATGCTATCGAAGCACATAGCGAAGAGATTCGGCGTCTTGACAGCCCCCCTTACGGTTCCACCACTCGCCAGTGTGCCTCCCCGTTGAGACTCGACGTCTCCCATGGACTTGGAGTCCGAGACAAAGATCTCGAAGAAGAGACAATTGGGATGGAAGCTTCAGTGATCGTATCCGGAGCATCCCGAGAGATTCTTCAACAGATTCCAGAGCTTACTGACTACTCTGATTTGTTGCTCATTGGAAAATCAGCAAGGCTCCACATGTTGCTGCGATTTCAGGAGTGGCCCCATCTACAACGTCTAGTACTCCACTACTCCCCGCCAATGCCTTCATGAAGAAGAATTAAGGTTGAGGGAGCAAATAGGCTACTCGAGCCTGCCGACCTCAGCACCATGGAGAACCCGAGGGTCGCTATGCCGGGCAATGATACATGACGAGCGGCTAGCTACCGGCTCAAGACCCTCGGATGGATCGGACCACGATGGTCAAGATCCACCCAGATGATTCGAGCCCGGAGAGCCTCGATGAGGAAAATCACCAGGACAAGGATACACATGCTACTGAACAAGCTCAACCTCCACTCCGTATCCTTGGACCTGCGAAGTCCACAACTGGTGCTTCGTCCTCAACAGAGCCCGCTCAGCTCTTGCTGGAGTCGACTTACGAAGCAGCGCCCAGCTCAACTTCCAAGAGATCTCGATCCGTAGCAAAAGCTCTCACCGCTCGTGGAATCCCGAATCGAGCTCTTGCGAAGGCCGTCCACAAGGTGTGGAAACAGATCGCGCTAGCCACAACCAATGAGCTACGAGGGCCGAAAACATCGTATCTAAATCGGCCCGCTCCTATTGTCTCTCGAAATTGTATCCGAAGCTTTGGCTAAGCGGCAGGCGGCTTGATGATCAGCTCGGAATCATTCGGGAAGGACAAGCCAAACTTCTCGAAGCATTCCAGGGCTTCCATGTCCACTCATACCGAGTCCTTCACCGAACAAGCCCGTGCCACGGAAATCCGACTTGACAACATTCAACCGGTCGTGGAGGAGAAGATTTTTGAGAAGTCGATGAATTCAAGGCAAGAAACTGACCTCTCCCATAAGCAATACTCGGAGGAACCGACTAATGAGAGGAATGAGCGCACTTGGCACCGACAAAGATCCATGACAGACTGGACGAACTGTCCGCTGTCTACAAACGCCTAGACAAGAAGGTACTCGTCCTTACCCCGACTGTAATTGATGATGCCAAAAAGGGGGAAGGAAAAGAGAAGAGTACGAAAGGAAAAGAGAAGAGTACCGAGAAGCCGACCCCTACCAAAACTTCGCCAAATTACTTAAGGGGACAAACTTCACCGAGATCTCGAGAAAAAGACCAAGTCCGTGACCGAGATAAGCAGGACTCGGACTCGGACTCGCACGCAGGGTAAGGCCCCGGGGTGTCTTGGCCTGCGAGCACACCGAGACCGGCCCAAGTGGCTCGAGAACCCGAGCTACTCATGCAACCCGGACTCCGACCGATTTTATCAAGGAGGTTGCAGAGTATGCCGAGCAGAAGAGTCGAAGAGGAAGAGGCTCCTCTACCTCCACCTGTTCGTGGAAAAGGCAAGAAAGTGCCTGATTCTCCCAACCCCTCCAGCCAACAAAACCAAGAGATACATTTCAATTGAGGAGGAGGCTCAAATTGTACGGTGATGAGAAGCCGGCAAGGGAGATTGCTTGAAACGTAAGCCGCTAATAAACCAAAGTCTAAGCCTCGTCAAAGGAAAGACAAAATCTTCGACTCGAGGAGGAAGAAAGCCTCGCTAGGATACCTCCCGTGAAATTGATTATCAAGGATGAAGAAGATAGGGAGAAGGAGAAGGAGCAAAAGCAAGAAAGCACCGAGAAGCGTGGTACGTCAAAAGAAAAATCAAGTACCTCGCTCGAATCAAGACATTCCTCGGAAAGCCACTGAAGCCCAAGATGATGAAATTGAGGCCATATTCGACCAAATGAACGGATACTTATACGGAGGCGAAGAGGCTAGACAAGTTCGAGCCGCCAAAGACAGAATTTGGGAGGCGGACCTTGAAGCACCGAGGAAAAGGATTGAGGAAGAGGCCAGCCGAGAGTACCTTCAAAAGCCGATATTCCTTATCGATACGTAAGGTTCGGGAAGCTACTGATCTGAAATCGCACGAGATGGCCAAAAAGCAGACAATTGGATACCGCTCAATTTACTCGAGAGATGGGAATCGGCAAAGATAGAGTTCATCAAGCGCAATTATTTCCGGAGGTTCCGCCCAACATGACTAAGGCCGATGCCTACACGTAATGGATGATGATAAGTGAACCCGATCTATACATATACTTGCATAAAGCCGTATCTCGAAGGTATAGAGGTCGGTGTTCCGGAGCCCGTAATCATACCTCCACCTAGAAGAAATGATGACTCAATCCACTTTGGGGTAATAGAAGCCGAAGTGAAGTATGCCGCATCAAAGAGAGAACTGGACGAAGATGAGCCGGCAGACTTTTGCCGCATACTTGAAGCCGAGGAAGAACACATACGGATGTATGGAGTGCCACCGCGTGAGACGCAATCTCAAGGATTCATGGACGGGATCAAGCGTTTAAGGGCTCCTAGGCTTAGTTCTATTCTTCCTAGCTTAGCAAGATTTGTAATTGTACTGATCTGAATAACTCATATATACAAATATGATTTTGGCTCTGACAACCACTTGTTGTCTATTCAGCCGTGTTTGTATTATGCTTTAACACTCAGAATCATTGAAGTGATTACTGACTCACACACTCACTCTATTTACTTTCTTGTCAGTTTATTATTTTGTTAGATTCTGCTAGTCTAGTTTCTATGTAATGGGGGAAATTGTGTTTTGCCCGGTTCCCTCAGTAGTCTAGAACTGTTGGAACAACTCCACTGATCTTACTTGTAATAATGTAAGGAGCTATGTTTCTAATAGTTTAGTGTTAGCATAGATGATAGGTTTTGGCATCATCAAATAGGGGGAAATTGTTGGGTGATGATTCTGTCCTCAGCATAGTCTTACTTGGTGGGAAATGATTCTATCTTCTATACTGAACCATGCTCAGCAGCCTAGTGCTCTGAATGTTGAGAAGATTTGAAGATCCCAAAACCCTATCTGATTGGTGAACCATTCCGTTGTAATCGTTATTCTTGTCTCCGAGGTTTCGGACTCGCAGACACTCGCTTATAATCAAGGCGCTCGGTAGATTATCTGCCTTAACACCAGAAGTAGAAGACTCAGTGATACTGGACTCAGCAGGAGCAGTATACTAAAAGAGTCGTGGAACCGGACTCAAGAAGAGCGATTCGCCGAACTCGGAGCCTGATCTTTAGTAGACTTTACTCGGCTATCTACCTACCGAATCTCGGATCGGACTCAGCATCGGTAGACAGTCTTCTGAACTGTCAGATACTTTTGAAAGACAATCAGCATTATCATATACGAGGAAGAGAGAAGTCAGCTTCAGCTTGCCTTGAAGTCTGTGCTGTCTCAACCACTCTATCCACCTCGACGAATGACAAGAACACACGTGTCTTCTCACCTGCTAAAGCTGCAGTCAACCCTTTACCTAAAAAGGTGGGAAAGTACACTGTTACCTACTTCAAAAGAGCCGTTTGCTACCAAAAGAGAGAGAAAGAAGAAGATCGTCTCCAACGGATCTTTTTCAATCTCTGCTCTATAAATAGAGGGACATTTCAAGAAGAGAGAATGCGCATAAGCTTAAACAACGAAAACATACACAAGCATTCAAACGAGATAGAACCAGAAAACCCTAAGTCTTCCGCAAGAACTTGAAGATCTATCTCCGGCGAAAGACTACCTTCTCAGCTCATAGGGAACCAAGCTAAACTGTTAGAAGAGCCTCTAGTATCCAAATCGACGATACCCGAACCTAAAGCTTATTTCAGCTGTTCGTCAATATAGAAGCTACATTCTCATTCCCTATCCCTCTAACCCTAAGCTCAACCGAATATACTTATAGCTTAGACGAAGGAGTTCATATTTGAACCCAATTTTTATTGTAAAAGGACTCCTTCATAGTTGGAGAAGTTTGTCAAACACTTTAGTTTGATGCCTTTGTAAACTGGGACTTGCTCAGTATAATCCCCAAGCCACAGCTTTGTCCTGTGCACAAGCTGACTGAGACTAACTCAGTATAATAAATAGCCTCCTGAACTTTCGGGACAGTGGACGTAGGATCGATTGATATCCGAACCACTTTAAAAATCTGTGTCTTGTTATTGCTTTCTGATTACTGTTGCATTGATTTTACTGTTCATACTGAAAATCTTCTTCAAAATCATACAACCTGTCTCAAAGATACCGAACTGTCTACTTACTGAACTGAGACTTGAATAAAACGGTTTTCCACTCAACTGATTAGGGCCTACACCTTTCCACACCGCTGAACTCTACCTGTTTGATACTGAATTCTGACTCAGTCAGCTAGCAGATCTCAGTAGAGTCAGACTCTTTGCTACACATGATTCAGAACAACTATTTGGTCTGCTGAATTATTTCAGTACGGCACTTTCCTGAACAGGACTGTTCGTGTTCGAAGTTGAGAAAATCGGATTCAGGTGTATTCACCCCCCCCTTCTACACCTGACCGTACACTCGAGTCCAACACACACACGCACACACACACACATATATATATATATATATATATATAGAAATATTAATTTATATTATGTTATATTATTCTTATCATTCTAATTGTTATCTTTCAATGTGCATAGTAAGAATTAAAATCACATAAAACAATTGTAATTTTATTGAACATTCTTTTACTTTTACATTTAGTGCAAATTATTAGAGCTGAAAACACTTTTTTTTTGGTAAAATTGTACTAAACTACTCCGAAATATTGCAAACCATTGGAGTTGGCATTTAGTAGAATTTATGCACTAAATCGCTCCAGTGGTATACTACCCTGCACTATTTTAGTGCATATGAATAGGGAAACACAAAACTTATTGCAAACACTTTTAGCGCTAAATTGTTCTATTTTAGTGCATAAATTGCTCTACATTAACAATATAGTAATGCATGAATGAAATTGTTACTCCCTTCGGTCCACTCATCTTGCAATATTTTCCTTTTTGGGTCGTCCCACTCATCTTGCAACATTTCCAAAAATAGAAAAAATGAGAGCACCACAATCATTCTAAACAAATGGACCCCATTATTTTTTACTTTACACCACTACTTTACACCTTTACTCCACTATCTTAAACTCCGCGCTCAATCTCAAATGTTGCAAGATGAGTGGGATGGAGGGAGTATTTACTTTCGAATTTTAATGTATACTTCTTACATGATTTTTTTGTTTAGTATTTTATATGGAATAGTTCTAAGTATGTTCATTTCTATGTGTATGGGGCTTCTTTTTACCTATATTATTCTAATTTATGTAATTACAGAATATAAAGGTAGAACCGGATGATGTTGCTGTTGGAGCTCATGAAACTAAGAATGCTGGGAGCATAAAATAAAGATTGAACTAGAAGACGATATTGTAGCTCATACTAAAACCCCGGAGCATGAGGTTAGTCCTCCAACTGAAGAAAAGAATGAGGAAAATGATCGTCAAGATGGAAAAGAAGTTAGAGATGGTAAAGTGTATATGATCCATCAAGTGAACATAATGTCTATAAAGGTGTTGGTCCTGAGTGTACGGTCAGGTGTAGAGGGGGGGGGGGGTGAATACACCTGAATCCAATTTTCTCAACTTCGAACACGAACAGTCCTGTTCTCAGAAAGTGCCGTAATCTTGAAATAATTCGGCCGGACCAAATAGCTGTTCTGAATCGTGTGTGGCAAAGAGTGTGACTCTACTGAGTCAGAATTCAGTATCAAACATGTAGAGTTCAGCGGTGCGGAAAAGTGTAGGCCCAAATCAGTTGAGTGGAAAAACATTTTATGCAAGCCTCAGTTCAGTAAATAGACAGTTCAGTATGCTGAGACAGTTGAATGATTTTAAGAAGATTTTCAGTATGAACAGTAAAATCAATGCAACAGTAATCAGAAAGCAATAACAAGACACAGATTTTTAAAGTGGTTCGGATATCAATCGATCCTACGTCCACTGTCCCGAAAGTTCAGGAGGCTATTTATTATACTGAGTTAGTCTCAGTCAGCTTGTGCACAGGACAAAGCCGTGGCTTGGGGATTATACTGAGCAAGTCCCAGTTTACAAAGGCATCAAACTAAAGTGTTTGACAAACTTTTCCAACTATGAAGGAGTCCTTTTACAATAAGGATTGGGTTCAAATATGAACTCCTTCGTCTAAGCTATAAGTATATTCTGTTGAGCTTAGGGTTAGAGGGATAGGGAACGAGAAAGTGGCTTCTAGATCGACGAACAGCTGAAATAAGCTTTAGGTTCGTGTATCGTCGATTTGGATACTAGAGGCTCTTCTAACAGTTTAGCTTGGTTCCCTATGAGCTGAGAAGGTAGTCTTTCGCCGGAGATAGATCTTCAAGTTCTTGCGGAAGACTTAGGGTTTTCTGGTTCTAGCTCGTTTGAATGCTTGTGTTTGTTTTCGTCGTTAAGCTTTTGCGCATTCTCTCTTTCTCTTGAAATGTCCCTCTATTTATAGAGCAGAGATTGGAAAAGATCCGTTGGAGACGATCTTCCTTTCTCTCTCTCTTTTGGTAGCAAACGGCTCTTTTGAAGTAGGTAACAACGTACTTTCCCACCTTTTTAGGTAAAGGGTTGATTGCAGCTTTAGCAGGTGAGAAGACACGTGTGTTCTTGTCATTCGTCGAGGTGGATAGAGTGGTTGAGACAGCACAGACTTCAAGGCAAACTGAAGCTGACTTCTCTCTTCCTCATATATGACACTTGGGCCAGTCTCAGCTGTGCTCGCAGCCAAGACACCCTGGGCCTTACCCTCTTTCTGAGTCTGAGTCTGAGTCCTGCTTATCTCAGTCACGGACTTGGTCTTTTTCTCAGATCTCACTGAAGTTGTCCCCTTAAGTAATTCAGCAGTTTTGGTAGGGGTCGGCTTCTCTGTACTCTTCTCTTTTCCTTCAGTACTCTTCTCTTTTCCTTCCCCCTTTTTGGCATCATCAATTACGGCCCGGGGGTAGGGACGAGTACCTTCTTGTCTAGGCGTGTGTAGACAGCGGACAGTTCGTCCAGTCTGTCATGGATCTTTGTCAGCGCCAAGTGCAACTCATTTCTCTCATTAGTCAGTTCCTCCGAGTATTGCTTATGGGAGAGGTCAGCTTGCCTTGAATTCATCGGCTTCTCGGAAATCTTATCCTCCACGACCGGTTGAATGTTGTCAAGTCGGATATCGTGGCTCCGGGCTTGTTCGGTGAAGGACTCAGTATGAGTGGACATTGAAGCCTTAAATGCTTTGAGAAGTTGGGCTTGTCCTTCCTGAATGATTCTGAGCTGATCATCAAACTGCTTCTGCTGCTTAGCCAAAGCTTCGGATACAATTGCAGAGACAACAGGGGCGGCTGATTTTGATGCGATGTTTTCGGCCCCGTAGCTCGGTGGTTGTGGCTAGCGCATCTGTTTCCACACCTTGTGGACGGCCTTCACAAGAGCTCGATTCCCGGATTCCCCGAGCGGTGAGAGCTTTCGCTACGGATCGAGATCTCTTGGCAGTTAGGTGGCCGGGCGCCGTCGTAAGTCGACTCCGGCCAAGAGCTGAGCGGGCTCTGTTGAGGACGAAGCACCAGCCGTGGATTTCGCAGGTCCAAGGATACGGAGTGGAGGTTGAGCTTGTTCAGTAGCATGTGTATCCTTGTCCTGGGGATTTCCCTCATCAGGCTTTCCAGGCCCTGAATCACTGGGTGGATCTTGACCATCGTGGTCTGATCCATCGGAGGGTGCTGAGCCGGTTGCTAGCTGCCTGTTATGTATCATTGCCAGCATAGCAGCCCTCATGTTCTCCATGGTGTTGAGGTCAGCAGGCTCAGAGTAGCCTATTTGCTCCCTCAACTTCAATTCTTCTTCATGAAGCTGCGGGCAGGAGTAGTGGAGTACTAGACGTTGCAGATGGGGCCACTCCTGAAATCGCAGCAACATGTGGAGCCTTGCTGATTTTGCAATGAGCAACAAATCAGAGTAGTCAGCAAGCTCTGGAATCTGTTGAAGAATCTCTCGGGATGCTCTGGATACGATCACTGAAGCTTCCATCCCAATTGTCTCTTCTTCAGATGCTGTCTCAGACTCCAAGTCTATGGGAGACGTCTGAGTCTCGGCAGAGGGGCACCTTTGCCGAGTGGTGGAACTGAGAGGGGGCTGTCAAGACGCTGAATCTCTTCGCTATGTGCTTCTGTAGCATCCCCTTGTTCCACTTCTACGGGTTCCTCAGTGGAGACGGCCTTCTCCATTGATTGAGTCTTCTCAGATGATTCTGACTCGTCTATCAGCCGCTGAGGCTGAATAGGTTGCTGAGTAGCCTGAGCAGCAGGAACTTCAGGAGAGACCTCGAGGTTCGCAGGGCATGTCCGGAATGGTTTTCCTCGGTTTCTTAGCTAATACCTTTGGAGTTTTTCTTTGGAGGTGTTCTCTTCTTCGAGGGTGTAGCCTGCTGAGGCTTAGTCTGCTGAGTTACGACTGAGGGACCTGACCCGTCTGCTGAAGAGCAGCAGTCTTGTTGTGGAATCTGACCTTCTTCACATTAAAATACTCCTTGTCATTGTAGGTTATTGGTTCAGATCCGAGACATCCTCTATCATTATGGACGACCTTCGATCCATAAAGAAGCTTGCCCTTTGCACTCAGCGTGCAAGAGGCCTTGTCGAATTTGGCCGCCTGACCCATGAATTCACGGATAAAGAACTCCGTCCAATTGATCTGAGCTCTATCATATATGGCCATCATGAGCTGGATCTTGAGCCTCGATACTTGATCGAATGAGCCTGCTTGGCTGGTCAGTAGCTGCGTCACAATATAAGCCAAAGCTGCATCTTGGGCAGCATGTTGTTTTTAGGAAAAGCGACTACGAAGGTCGTGGGCTTTCCACAGAATATTGTCAAGTAGTCATCTACAAGATCATCATTGTATCCCACAGTACTGTCTCCTTCAGAAGGCAGATCAAAACTTCTCTTTAGCGCCTCCTTGATTGATATTTGCTTCAGTATCGGAAAAGCATAATTGATCTCGTGAACGGCGAATCTTCCGTTTATGTCCCCACCTACTGAGTCAGAGTTAAGATAAACTTCGGCCACCTGCCTCGGGAGGAAGTATGTCGGCTTCCTTGAAAGAAAGCTTTCAAGCCCTGACTCTCTAAGAGCTGAGAAGATCTCGTCCATATAATCAAGATCACAGGCGTCGAACTCCATGGTTGGCTCGAACCAAACATGGTCCTTGTCCAGGATTTCTTGCATGTTAGCTGGAGCAAACACCGAAATATTTTTACTTGCCATTGTACCTGTTACACTAGCATTTAACAGTATCGATTTAAATAAAATAGTTTGTATAGCGATTCCGAAAAAGAAAATTAATTCGTGTAGCAGTTGTAATAAGCATACCGAAAGAGAGATTGAGATTTTGAAAGGATATGCAAGAGGGGATTGCAAGAAATGATCTCAGAATTTTCGGATGCAGAGGATTTTAAGTGCGGTAATGGCGGTTTCTAAGATATGATCGAAAATATAAGTCTATCGTGGAGATGAACGGTTTCTGATCTAAGGCTGAGTTTAAACTTGCTTTATGAGATGGACGGTTAAGATTAAAAGATATATATTAAGTAATGATCACATATGCCGCCTAAGTCAAAGCCAGTTGTAAATACGCCTAAGTAGTAACTGTGAAAAGACAAGCATTTAATGCGTGCAGAGTTCAGCAAACTTATGTATGGAATGTCGTGCAATAAATATAAGCCGTTAATAATAAATGACAAACTTTAAGATAATTAATACCATGCTGAATCTGAATTATAAGTGCAGAATACTGTTCTATTAGTTGCTACTGAGTAGAGATACGCAAACCTGTCAGCTGAACATAGTAGTCAGCTGATACCTCATGTAGATGGTTGCTGATTCTCTACGTACAGTACTGAGAGTGAACATTCCCCCTTACTAAAATGGTCCTCTCTTGAAGACTCTTACTGACTGGGGTCAGTAGGGTCCAGCAGACCTAGCTCTACTGAAAGTTCTTTGAATCTGGATTCAGCTAGAGGCTTGGTCAGAATATCAGCCCTTTGTTTGTCAGTATGGATCTTTTCTATCCTGATATCCTTCTTTTCGACATGGTCACGAATGAAGTGATGCCTAATGTCCACGTGCTTGCATCTCGTGTGTAGTACGGGGTTACGAGTGATTGCAATAGCACCGTGCTGTCGCAGAATATCGGTACTTCATTCGAATGACGTCATAGTCTCTTAGCTGCTTGTCTCGGCAAAAGGATTTGGGCGCAACAACTTCCGGCGCAGCCATGTATTCGGCTTCGGTAGTTGACGTCGCTCCGAGTGCCGCTTCTTTGAAAACCATGAGATCGACTTCTCGCCTAAGAACCGACAAGTTCCCGAAGTTGATTTTCGGTCAATTCTACATCCTGCATAGTCGGCATCGGAATAGCCAGTTAGTTCAATATTATCATCGTTGGATACCATAAACCTATGTCGGGTGTGCCTCGAGGTAGCGAGAGAATCTTCTTTCTTTGAGTCCATGTGGCTCGCTTAGGATTCGCCCGAAATCGAGCGCAACACCTACAAAGATAAGTTATGTCGGGACGAGTAGGCTGTTAGATATAATAAGGAACCAATTATTGCGCGAAATTCAGTTTGGTCTATCGATACTCCCTCTTTATCAAGATCGATTTTCATATTCGTGTTCATCGTGATCTTGATAGGTTTGCCAAATGTGCAACCGAATCTTTTGATGAGGTCTCGAGTGTATTTGCCTTGGTTAATGAACGTTCCCTTTTTAGATTGTTTGACTTGAAAGCCGAGGAAATAGTTCATTTCACCCATCATTGACATCTCGAACTTGTCCTTCATCATTTTCTCAAAGCTGCCGACACATGACGACGTTCTTTGATCGAAGATAATGTCGTCTACATAGATCTCGCACGAGTAATAAGTCATCTTCCGGTCGAATGCTTTGAACGGCGTGCGATCTCTCGTGCCTTTACGAAAACCTTTCGAAGAAGAAACTCGACAAGGTATCGTACCAAGCCCTGGGTGCTTGTTTTAACCCATATAGAGCCTTTCTGAGTCTATAAACCTGATGTCCCTACTGAAAGCCGGGCGGTTGTTCTACATAGACTTCTTCTTTCAGTACGCCGTTCAGGAACGCAGACTTCACATCCATTTGATAGACTTTGAATCTTTGATGTGTTGCGTAGGCTAGGAATAGTCTGATTGCCTCCAATCTTGCAACTGGAGCGAACGTCTCATCGAAATCTATTCCCTCAGCTTGACAGTAGCCTTTAGCCACGAGCCTTGCTTTGTTCCTTACTATAACGTTGTTTTCATCTCGCTTGTTCTTGAAGACCCATTTTGTTCCAATGACGTGTTAATGCCGGGGTCTGTCAACAAGCTCCCAAACTTCGTTTCTCGTGAACTGATTCAGCTCCTCCTGCATAGCCATGATCCAGTCAGCATCTTTAAGTGCATCCTCAATCGTCTGAGGCTCTTCAGTAGACAAGAAGCAAGAATATAATGCGCTTTCTCCTTGACAGAATCTGGATCTTGTGTTGACTTTTGCTGAAGGATCTCCAATGATTAGATCAGGAGTGTGAGCATCTAGCCACGATCTACGATGTTTCAGCTCTTCATCTGAAATTTGATCAACACAGATAGTAGGTGAGTTAGGCATTTCAGTTGTTCTATTCTGAGATTGAAGCAATTCAGTAATGAGAGTGTGATCTACTGAGTCACTAGGTTCAGGGGCATTCAGCTCAGGAACATTACTAGACGTTCCCCCTGAGTTGTTATTCTCAGTAGTGGTCTCAGTTACCTCTAAGGTTTCTTCATCGACCTGAGTTACCTGGGATTGACTCTGTTCAGGAGAGTCAATCTGTTCAGCTACTTGCGTTCTTTGGTTCGGATTCGATAGGCTTATCTTCGGTTTCTTCATCCGAATCATCATCCCAACAAAGTTGGATCCTTTCGGGTTTGTCTTTTAGGTTCGGATCCTCGTAGGCTGCGCTCCGATGTCCTCAGATTCAGAGTTAGAGTTATTGCTCCTGTCTTCAGTAGCAAACTCATTAAAAACAACATGAGGGCTTTCTTCCACGCAAAGGGTCCGATAGTTGAATACTCTGAAAGCTTTGCTGACCCGAGAGTATCCTAAGAAAACTCCCTGATCTGACTTGCTATCAAAAGTCTTCAGCTGATCTTTCCCATTATTGTGGATAAAGCATGAACAACCAAAGATATGGAAATAAGATAAAGAAGGCTTCCTGCCGTTCCATAGTTCATATGGTGTTCTCTTATGCTGCTTTGTCAGTAGAGATCGGTTCTGAGTATAACATGCAGTGTCAGTTGCTTCTGCCCAGAATTTGGTTGGGAGTCCTGAGTCTGCGAGTAGAGTTCTAGCTGCTTCTTTGAGAGTCCTGTTCTTTCGTTCAGCAACTCCATTTTGCTGAGGTGTGCGGGCAGCCGATGTCTCATGCTCTATTCCTTCTGCTTTGCAGAACTCCTCTACCATGGAATTAAGGAACTCAGTTCCTCTGTCAGAACGAATTTTGATTATCTTGGTGTTCTTCTCGACACTGAGCTTTTTCAGAAGCGTTGGTAACTCTGTTTTGACATCAGACTTGTTGGCAATGAATATGACCCATGTGTAGCGCGAGTAGTCATCTATGACCACTAAAGCATATTTCTTGCCTCTGATCGTCACTGGGGAGACTGGACCAAACAAATCCATATGTAGCAGCTAAAGGATTCCATCAGTGGAAGGAGATGGAACAGGTGGATTTTGATTCCTTGTTTGCTTTCCCTTCAGACATGCTTCACACTGAGTGTCTCTGCTGAATACTTCATTCGGCAGTCCCCTTGCTAGAGTGTTTCTTGCTAGCTTGTTGAGCGTCCTAAAGTTGAGGTGGCTGAGTCTCCTATGCCAAATCCATCCTGTACGGTTGTCGTTTTCGCCCAACGGACAAGCTTCGGGGTTCTCGCTGAGTTCCGATCGGCTACATATATATTCTTTTTGCTCGAACCGGATAACACTTGTTTTCCCTGTGGATTTATCAATGACATCACGAAACCCAAGTGTCAAAAATCACTCTATTCGAGTTATCACGGAATTGACTAACGAGAGAGAAGATTATCTTTGAAGTCCTTCAACATATGATACTCTAGGAACTATGGCGAGTTCCAATGCTTCGAGTGCTCCATATCCTCTTGTATAGCCTTTTGCATTATCTCCAAACTCGATTCCGGGTCCTTCTTTAGCTATATAATTCTTGAGTAGGTTCCTTTGGTACGTTATATGTCTTGAGCATCCACTGTCCACATACCAAGGATCTTTGTGCACCGCAAAAAGCAAATTATATTCGGGTACCCTTTATTTTGTTTTTGGGTCCTTAGATGTTAGTTTTAGTAACCCAAATCTGCCTAACAAACCTGGTGGTTTCGGACGGTTTCTTTCCACTTGAGTCAATATACTTGACCCATTGGACGGTCAAAGCCGACTTCTTAGGTACGTTCGGGTTCGGGAGTCCGGATCTTCGAGCGGTGGATTGCCGACCTTTGCCTTTTGTGCGATTTTCTTCTTTTCGACTCTTGGAGCCTCTTCGACTATAGGATCATAGTAATATGACCCATACCGAGCTGGATGTGTCAAATGAGGTGGTCCATACCGATCGACCCACTTAACTCTGCTAGTTCCCCCTTTGACCGAACCGGGGTGTCTTGGTACGATCTTCCGGTCGGAATACGATGCGTAGGATGAGGTGCTTTCATCTTTTGTTTGTTCTTTCTTTGAGGGGTTGGGAACATTTGCATTGATTGTTTCTCCTCGAACAAACCGATCGGTTAGACGCACTTCGAGTGTACGGGGGCAGATGAGGAAGCTTCCTGGTTGAAGCCAAGTCCTTCCTTACAGTGCTTGGGCTTGTTGCTTGCAAGCATAGCCTCCAGCTTCTTTTCAGCGCCCATGTAACGCTCAGTCATCAGGCTCTTCTAGACATCATCACTCTTTTTCAGTATGTCGTGCTTGGTCTGAAGTCCTGACAGTTCTTGCTTCAGTAGACTCAGTTCAGTATCTTTCTGAGTCAAGTCATTGGTCAAAACTGAAATCCGATCTTCTTGATGCTGAGACTTGGCCATCAGAGAGTTCATCTCCTCCCTGAGTCTCAACACAAGTCCTTCGGCTTCAGTAGCGGCCTGACTCTCCTGAGAAAGTCTCTGATTCTCCACTTTCAGGGTATCCAATTCCTGAAGAGTCTTACTGAGCTGCAGACTCATTTGAATTTGTTCATCTAATAATTCTTCATAGGCGGTCGTGATGTCCAAATTCCCATCTGCACCTGAAACAGTGTCGTGTGTGCAGTGTGAAGAGGAATTAAGTGGTTCATGAGAGTTTACCTCATCCTCTTCTCCTGCCATTAGGCACTTTTCAGTTGTTTCTTCAGCTTCAAGCTCTAAGGCCATAAAAGCTGCTTCATCATCCGATGAATCCATGAAGGAGTCGACTTCTTCTGAGTCGTCTGAGATTTCGCCGGCTATGTAGGATTGTCTTTTCTGGGCGAATTTCTCTCTCCTTGCCTTACGTGCTGCGCGTTCAGCACTACTGAGCTCAGGACAATCATATTGATAGTGTCCTGGCTTTTTGCAGTTGTAGCAAGTGATGACTCTTTCTTCTTTGCTTTCACTATCCTTTGATGGTGCTGAGTCATCCTTCTTTCTGCATTCAGGAGATTGTGAGTCAGGAGTGCGTTTTGGCGTATAATCTGACTTACCTTTTGTGTCTGGTATGCTTTAGTCAGTTTTCTACGCCTCTCCTTCTCCTTCTGATACTTCACAGCGAGCAACGCGTACTTTTGAGCGAGACTTCCTTCTTGTAGATCATTGAGTGAAGGTTCAGTCTTACTCGTTGTCTTGCTCGTCGCTGGAGATGCTGCGCTGATTGATGCTTTGAAGGCATGGTCAATTTTATTGTCAGCTTTAGCTCTTTGCTTTCGTTGAGGTCTGTCGAACTCAAACTCTTCTGCATGAAGTTCTGAAAAGATATGGTCAGGAGAGACAACATCTAAATCAGAATGTCGCAATAAAGTGGCAAAAGGTGTCCAGTGTCCGTCCGGCAGTGCCCTCAGTATCTTGAGATTCATCTCTCGGTTGCTGAATGTCTTTCCCAGCCCGTTGATGGAGTTCATCAGATTCATGAATCTGACATTTAGATCTTCTATTTTGTCACCAGGCATGAGAGACAAGCTTTCTAGCTTTTGGAGTTCCAGCGCCAATTTGTTAGCTTTTATCTTCTGAGTCCCCCGACTCAGTAGCGCTAGAGCGTCCCAGAGTTCCTTTGCCGTTTTGCATTCCTGAACCCTGCCAAGATAAGAATCACTAAGAGTGGTCAGTATGGCATTTCTGGCGACTCGGTCTAAGTTGTGAAGCTTCTTCTCTTCAGGAGTGAAGAGACTTCTGTCTTTAGGGATCTTCTTCCCAGTCACCATTCCTCCTCCTTCGCTGGGCCTCGAGTCACGACACTATCGATCATGGGAACAATAGGTCCATCTTCAAGCATTTCGGGACATACTATCATGGAGGGATGTCGGATGTGCTTCCATTCTCGACTCGCCATCTTCGCATAATTCTCTACCGAGAAAATGGGTACCATTCTTATACCTGACATATCAGCCATATAAAAATAATGATATGAATGTAGAGTGATATGCAGTGAAGAAACGTTTTCTCCGGATCCGTTCAAGTAGACCAGTTTTAAGATAACAAGAGTCTTAAAGAACTCCTGCTCTGATACCAATTGTTGGTCCCGAGTGTACGGTCAGGTGTAGAGGGGGGGGGGTGAATACACCTGAATCCAATTTTCTCAACTTCGAACACGAACAGTCCTGTTCAGGAAAGTGCCGTACTGAAATAATTCAGCAGACCAAATAGCTATTCTGAATCGTGTGTGGCAAAGAGTTTGACTCTATTGAGATCTGCTAGCTGACTGAGTCAGAATTCAGTATCAAACAGGTGGAGTTCAGTGGTGCGGAAAAGTGTAGGCCCAAATCAGTTGAGTGGAAAAACGTTTTATGCAAGTCTCAGTTCAGTAAATAGACAGTTCAATATGCTGAGATAGTTGAATGATTTTAAGAAGATTTTCAGTATGAACAGTAAAATCAATGCAACTGTAATCAGAAAGCAATAACAAGAAAGATTTTTAAAGTGGTTCGGATATCAATCGATCCTACGTCCACTGTCCCGAAAGTTCAGGAGGCTATTTATTATACTGAGTTAGTCTCAGTCACCTTGTGCACAGGACAAAGCTGTGGCTTGGGGATTATACTGAGCAAGTCCCAGTTTACAAAGGCATCAAACTAAAGTGTTTGACAAACTTCTCCAACTATGAAGGAGTCCTTTTACAATAAGGATTGGGTTCAAATATGAACTCCTTCGTCTAAGCTATAAGTATATTCTATTGAGCTTAGGGTTAGAGGGATAGGGAACGAGAAAGTGGTTTCTAGATCGACGAACAGCTGAAATAAGCTTTAGGTTCGTGTATCGTCGATTTGGATACTAGAGGCTCTTCTAACAGTTTAGCTTGGTTCCCTATGAGCTGAGAAGGTAGTCTTTCGCCGGAGATAGATCTTCAAGTTCTTGCGGAAGACTTAGGGTTTTCTGGTTCTGGCTCATTTGAATGCTTGTGTTTGTTTTCGTCGTTAAGCTTTTGCGCATTCTCTCTTTCTCTTGAAATGTCCCTCTATTTATAGAGCAGAGATTGGAAAAGATCCGTTGGAGACGATCTTCCTTTCTCTCTCTCTTTTGGTAGCAAACGGCTCTTTTGAAGTAGGTAACAGTGTACTTTCCCACCTTTTTAGGTAAAGGGTTGATTGCGGCTTTAGCGGTGAGAAGACACGTGTGTTCTTGTCATTCGTCGAGGTGGATAGAGTGGTTGAGACAAAGCCTGAGACTTCAAGGCAAACCGAAGCCGACTTCTCTCTTCCTCGTATATGACAATGCCGATTGTCTTTCAAAAGTATTTGACGATTATTTCCATGCCGCCGATCTTGAGTCCGATCCCGTATTCGGTAGGTAGATAGCCGAGGAAAGTCTACCGAAGATCAGCTCGAGTTCGATGAACTCGCTCCCGTCGAGTCCGGTTCCATCGACTCTTTCGCATATCTTGCTCTGCCTGAGTCCAAAGTATCACCGAGTCTTCTAATTCCGGTGTTAAGGCAGATAATCTACTGAGCGCCTTGATCAGAGCAGAGTGTCTACTGAGTCTGAAACCTCAGAGACAAATAACGATTACAACGGAATGGTTCACCAATCAGATAGGGTTTTGGGATCTTCAAATCTTCTCAACAATCAGAGCACTAGGCTGCTGAGCATGGTTCAGTATAGAAGATAGAATCATTTCCTACTAAGTAAGACTATGCTGAGGATAGAATCATCACCCAACAAAAGGTTACATATGATGTTAAAGAGTACAATCATATTCCAACAACTCAAGAAAATAATCAAGGAGATGCTCATCCTAGACATGAAGTGTTGGATGGTAAAGGTATATCTTATATTCTTTTCAAAACAATTTCCTGTATATCTGTCTTTGTTGATTGTAACCCCCCGGCCTGTACAGCTCCAAAAGTAAATGGAAAAAGAAATGGGAAAAAGGGCAAGAAAAGAGCTCGAGAAGATGACCAAAAGGACACAGAGGAAAATGATGAGAAAATAGCTCGAGAAGATTGTCTAAGAGGTGATACTCCTCGAGGGGAGCAAGGGAAGGACTGTGAGTTCCTTACATCATTTATTCCAATTTTGTAGCCAGTACTTTCATTTATTGATACTTACATGGTCTATCCATTAACGCGATCCATCATTCGAATCAGGTAGCTCCACTTCTAGTAAAAGAAAACGAGAGCGAGGCACCGATTGGTATGGCGTAGAACTTTTCAGATCTAGAGTGGTTCAACAGCCCAAGAACCCTTATTTTGTGACCAAGAAACGAAAAAATAGACCTGGTGAACTAGTAAGCATATTGTCTTGAAATGCACATTTGTTTTGCATTTTATGGGACTACAGTTTCACTAACATGCACGTATTGTTGTAATAGTAGATTTAGATGTTTGTAATTGTGCATATAAAGTTGAAGCATATATTTTGCACTTTAAAGTAATATATACCTCAATTATAATTCATTTATTATTATCTAATCATTTTTATTATAAACTAATTTTGAAATATTATTAATGTAAGAATATAGAATTATTTATGTTATGTTTTTATCTTTCAGTGTGCTTTTAAGAATTAAAATAGAAATAACGCCACCTTTTCAACGTCCATGTAGAGCATAAAATCACTTTTTGCAAATTGTTGCTCTGTATATTCTTCTAGCAATTCATTTCGTCACCTTATTGAACATTTTTTTCTTTCTTTTTTACATTTAGTGCAAACAATTGGAGTTAAAAACACTTTTATTGCCAAAATTTTAAAGCTGAGCCTCAAATTAATTAATTATCTATGCTCAGCATAGAGCAAAATTAATTAATAAACACAGACTCATTCCACTAGAGAATCCGTGCTGACTTACCCCATTATCCCAAATTGAGCAAGGGCTTGTATTTTAGACTTAATCGATCTCCGTATTTAAGATAGAAATATCCGTTAATTAATTAAGTTCACTGACAGCTTAAATTAATTAACATTTTATATTCCTGAGTAGTACCACTCGACCTTATTAACACACCTGAACTTAATCAACCGGCCGGGTTTAGTGTGCTAATTCTTTCAAGTTCCTTAGGGGATATTATTAACCCATTTTACTAGGATACGGTTGCAAGATACAGACAACCAGCCTGAGCCACAAATGACTACTAGCACCCAAGATACGTAGCTTAAGTCAAATGCACTCAGCTGAAGTCTTACCAAGCTTAAGACCAGCTAAGTCACCGAGATCTTGTTCTCCACTAAGGTCAGTTAGGAGAACACATCTCACTGTGATCCATCAATACACCACCTTAAGTGTACCAGTAAAGACAAACAGCTAAGACAAACTACTTCTTATCTAAACTGCAGCTTAAACCGACAACTTATCCTTAAGTTGTCTCAGTTGTGTTAACTGTTTATATCTTGTCAGTTCAACCAATTTGTGTTGTCTTCTGTGATACCCGGCACATCATACAAATCTGACTTTTATACAAGATAAAGGATAACATGTGCAAATAAAATATATATATATATATATATATATATATATATTTATCAGATAGGAGAATAAAATAGTGGTAGGGACAAAACACATTGTATACAAGCATAAAATTTGCTTCTAGTATACAAAATCCCAAAAAATCTAGCCTCAACATAATCTGATGCGTAACAGCTAAGCTAACTAGTTCAAGTAGGACACGTCTCTTGACCGCCATACACTGTTCAAGTGGGAGCAACATCAAGGTGTGTGGGCCATTGATCATCTTTCTGCATGTTGAATTTATCAACGGTGGAGGAAAGGGATCCGAGAGATGAATCACAAGACCCCCCGCCCCCGCAAGTGGAGAGTACAAGTTGTACTCTCAACTTTGGAAATAAGGTAGGCAAACAAAGTTCGGCCTAAGGGTTTTGTGAGCACATCAACCAGTTGATTGGATGAAGAAACATAGAGGATATGGAGATGACCAGACTAAATGTGCTCACGAATGAAGTGACAATCAATTTGTATGTGTTTGGTGCATTGATGATGCACCGGGTTGGTAGCAAGTGCAATGGCTGACTTGCTATCCGAAAACAATGTAGCATTGGTGAGTGGATGACCAAGATCAGCAATTCAAAAGCTAAAGAACTTCAGCGGAAGCTGAAGCAAGGGCTCGATATTCAGCTTTAGCTGAACTCCATGAGACAATGGCATGCTTCTTAGTACGCCGTAACCGATCTGTGTGTATCAATATAGCTAGCCCAATATGAGTGGTTGAACCCCTTGAGATGAAGATCAAAAGCGGATGAATACAATAACCCTTGTCCAATACTACCCTTGAGATACCGTAGCACACGGTGAGCAGCATTCAAGTGAGAATGTCGTGGTTTATGCATAAATTGAGCTAGAGTATTGACGACAAAGGTTATATCAGGACGAGTGACTGTAAGGTACTTTAACTTCCCAATCAAACGCCGGTATGGGGCAGCATCACTGAGATAATTATCATCATGAGTGTTGAGCTTGAGCTTGGTATCCATAGGAAAGGCAGTAGGTTTGCAGTTTGCATAGCCTTCCTATTCCAGCAACTCCAAGACATTTTTGCGTTGGCAAAGAGAAATTCCTTGAGAAGAACGAGCGACCTCCAAGCCATGAAAATACTTTGCCCGCCAAGATCCTTAATCTTGAAGGAGGTATCCAAAAAATTGTTTCACTCACTTAACTTCGGCCATATTATCACTAGCAAGCAAAATACCATCCACATAAACAAGTATGATAACAGTGTAAGAAGAAGTAAGAATGGTGAAAAAGGAATAATCTGAGGTTGATTGAGAGAATCCATAACACTTCAAAACATTAGAGAGCTTACAAAACCATTGTCTACCGGCTTTGCCGGACCATATAGACTCTTGAGAAGACGACATACTTTCCATGCTCCAGCTTTGTCAAAACCTTGAGGCACTTGAATGTAAACTTCTTCATGTAAATCCCCATGAAGAAGAGCGTTGTTGACATCAAGTCGTTCAAGAATCCAACCTTTAGACACTGCTAAAGCAAGAAGACTGCGGACTATAGTGAGTTTAGCAACGGGGAGAAAAGGTATCACTATAGTCTAAACCTTCCTATTGTGTGTACCCTTTTGCAACCAAGCGAGCCTTGTATTTTTCCAAAGAGCCATCAGCATGATACTCAACCTTGTAGACCCATTTACAGCCGATAGGGACCTTCAGTGAGAATCCAGGTTTTATTGGCTTCAAGGGCTTGGATTTCAGAAGACATGGTTGCTCTACAATGGGGATTAGTTACAGCTTCTAAATAGGTTTTAGGCTCAAGAATAGAAAAAAGGCCAATAGAATAAGCACGATGGGAAAATGAGACATGAGAATATGAAATATACTTAGAGATAGGATGTGGAATAGTACCTGAGGCCTTGGAGACAAGTAGGATTTGGCATAGCTAAAAGACTACGTAGCATGCATAGTCTTGCAGACGAAGTGGAGGTTGTTTAGTGCGTGTGGAGCGCCTAATAGGAACAACATGAGCAAAAGGAATAGAGGAAGTAGAAGAAGAGGGATTATCAGAGGTAAAGGAAGAAGAAGATGAATCACAAGGCGTATCACAAGGATTGACTGGAGGAGTAACAATAGAAGGATCAGAAATGGTAGGAGAGATAGGATGATAAGTGAGCTCATGAAGAGGAGTTGGTAATGAAGGAAAAGCAGATGAGGAGGGAGTAGGAGGGGAAGCAATGGTGGAGAAAGGGAAAATGGACTCACGAAAAGTAACATCCCTGGAAACAAGATATGATTGTGTGTCAAGATCATATAATTTGTAACCCTTTGATGTGGTGGAATACCCCAGAAAAATACATATGCGAGCTTTAGGATCAAATTTGTTCCTATAGTGGACAAGGTTTGCTGCAAAGAACCAAACACCCTTAGAGGAGTATAGTCAGGAGGGTAGGAGTTTAGGACTTCAAATGGACTCTTGTTATTAAGAACGGGTGTAGGGATGCGATGAAGAAGATGAGTAGCAGTAAGAATGTAATCTCCCCAAAAGGCAAGAGGAAGACTGGATTGGAACCTCAAGGCTCGAGCAATGTTCCAAAGACTCTGGTGTCTACGCTCCACTACCCCATTTTGCTGAGGAGTGTAGACACAACTAGTTTGATGTATTATACCATGAAGATCATAGAAACTGGGAATAAGGAACTCAAAACCATTACCAGTTCGGATGATCTTGATGACAACAGAAAATTGTGTTAAGACAAGCTTATGAAAATGTATGAGATGTGTTGTTGTGTCAGACTTATGCTTCATGAGACAACACCATGTCACTCGTGTAAAGTCATCAACAATGGTAAGGAAGTATTGGAAACCCTCATGAGTGGGAACAGAAAAAGGGAGAATAAGCTCAAAAGGAGATCCAGACTTTATTGAACTTTGATTAAAAGGTTTTCTATGAAACTTTGCAAGAGGACAAAGAGCACAAGATTTTTCTACACTTTTGTCCGTAAGTAAAAAGTCAATAAGTGACATTCTAGAAAAGGAAATATAGCTTAATCTAGAGTGCCAAGTATGAGATGAAAGCTAGCTGCGAATGGAGAATGTAGCAATAGGACATGGAGTTGGTGTAGGTGTAGAGTGAATGAGAAACAAGCCTTGGTAAATTTTAACTATGCCAATCCTGCGCCTCGCTTGTGAACTCTGTATAGAGCAAGCACCAAAAGCAAAGTTAAGTCCCAAAGGTGTAGTTGTAATTAAGCGACTAACTAACATGAGGTTCACATTGAAACTAGGAACACAAAGAACAGAACGGAGAGCAGTATTAAAAAGGGTAATAGAACCAATGTGGGTGATAGGGAATTTATCCCCAGTAGGTAGGATAACAAAACTATCCTTTATGGGTTGAGCGTTAGATAACAATGACACATTTCCTACCATATGATCTTTGGCTCTAGTATCAATGATCCATGAACCATATGGAATGTTTCCAATTACACCATTACTATAAGCAGAGTAAGAACAATATGCTATTATATTATCAGAAGAGGCAAAGTCAGTGGCTGGAACAAGAGGGGGGTAAGGGATGAGAGGACTGAGAGAGGTTTTGAATGAGGCTTAACAAGTGTGTTGGGTTATGAGTCAGTGGTTGTCCTTAATAACCGCTCTAGAGGGTACTTAGTATTATTTTAACAAAAGTTCTTGTAATAGGACTTTCTGTTTATCGGTAATGGGGGGAAATCATAGTGATTTGATACTATGGAATTGAAGATCCCAAAAGCCGTCTTGTATCCTTTGTGTAGTGTCTAGATGATGTAATACGCTAGACTATTTGTATTTTCATTATCGTTTTTGTCTAAGTCCTGTAAAGGGGTAAGTGTTGGTCTGATCTTCAGTAGGAAGTTACTTTCCAGAACCCCACTTCATCATTGTAAGAGCTGGTGTTCATAGGTCATCAGCTGACTTCGATCAGTAGAAGATTTCTCTTCAGCTGACCCACATCAGTAGAAGAACACAGTATCAAAGCTCAGTACCTTCAGAGTAGCTGACTTCACTCAGTAGAAGATTCGTTATCAGCAGACTCAGACGAAGAAGACAGAGATCGTATCAGGTCTACTGTAACCGACAGGAAACGACCCGAGTTTTAACACTATTCGAAAATCAGCAGAAGATCATACGAGGATGAGAGAGAGTCAACTCAGATGAAGACTGATGTCTGACATATCTCACCTACCACAAACCTCGACCAATGAGAAGCAGTCTAAGCTCTACCTGCTCTGACCAACTAAAGCTGCTCGCATACACAGTGACCAACTACTCTGCGATAACATTTCGAACATATGGCCGTTTTCCTTGGACGTTTGTGACATGTGGCATCGTACCCTCCAACGGACAAATGCCTGGGTCACAACTATAAATAGAGAAGGCTTTCCGAGCTCCACGCACGAGATATCAAAGGGATTACACGCTCAAGATTTTGAAACACTCTAGCGCCTTTCACGAAGATCCAGCGAAGAACTTGCTCATTAGAATATTTCTAGTTCTTCTCTCTAGAGTTTCCTTCTTTAGATACATCTTCTCTATCTAAGCTCAATTGTTTATATCCATAGCTTAGAACCTTCGAAGGAGTTCACATTTCGTGACAGTTCTTATTGTAAGAACTCCTTCATAGTTGGAGAACATCCCCTCCCCTTCAAACTTCGGTTTGGATTGTAAATTCGCTAAGGACTATAACTTAGAAAGGTCTGTCCAGTGCACAGATACCTTGCTGAGGCTTGCTCAGATTAATCAACAAGACCTCCTGTTCAGCAGGACCGTGGACGTAGGATCTTGCGTATCCGAACCACGTTAAAAATTGCTTGTGTCATTTACTATTTTATTGCATTGCATTGAAACCATCTTACGAACTCATACTTTGCATAAAACATACTGGAAAGTGCACAAGCCAAAATTATTTGGTTTGCGAAAAACCCATTTTCAAATCGAGTCGAAGTCTATCGGGCCCTACACACTTATCCGCACTAAGTCTCCGACTGAGAATCAAATACTGATAAAAGTCAGTAGGAGAAACTCAGTAGTTGACTCACTCTGACCCTCGATCAGAAGGTTACTATTTGACACTGTTCATCAGTTGCAACCTACAGCTCAGCTGTCCTTCGCGTTTGAGAAAAAGAACTTGTACTCAGGTGTATTCACCCCCCCTCTACACCTGACTCTTGTCTCCGGACCAACAATTGGTATCAGAGCTTCGGTGTTCTCCTGATCATCGATTCTGAAAATCTGGTCTACTCGAATAGATCCTGAAAACTTTTTTCACTGCACAAGCATCTCTTCATACATCCTTATACTCTCACCCATTATGTCTGACATGTTAGGTATACGGATGGTGCCAATGTTCTCTGTGGAGAACCACACGGTATGGCGCGTGAGAATGGAGGCGCACCTTACATCGCTGCACGACAGCATGACTGATGTCCTAGAGATAGGACCTATCATTCCACCTCAGCCGAGCAACAAGAATCAAATGACCAAAGGTTCTAGCTGAAGGAAATATTAGGGTTAGGAACGATTACCTTCCTCCTTCGTATGTTGTTGCAGCTCTGATTGTTGCTTGTGTGCCAGATCTTCTGATCTGTGTCTCGGCCTTTTTCTCCCTCTGGGTGGTCAGAGAATTGGAAAAAATAAGATTATCATCTCTCTCTCATTCACGCCGTGCGTGTATGAATTTTGTGTATGTATGTGTTCTATTTCTGAACAGAATACTAATATATATAGGCTTCAAAAGCTAATATAATATTTATATATTTGTAGCCCTTTAATTTAATTATATTTCTAATGGGCTTCCACATAATTAGCCCATAATATAATTAATTAATCCACTGGGCTACTAATATTTATCAATTAATTGGCCCAGCCAATTAATTCCAGATAAATAACATTATTAAATAATGTAAAAATACATTAATCCATTAATAATGATTTCTGAGAGACAATAAATAACTAGGCAACTAATTGGGCCAGATCAGGGATCTAATACAAGAAATAAAGCAGGGCCTCAAATTAATTAATTATCTATGCTCAGCCCAGAGCAAAATTAATTAATAAACACAGATTCATTCCACTATAGAATCCGTGCTGACTTACCCCTTTATCCCAAATTAAGCAAGGGCTTGTATTTTAGACTTAATCAATCTCCGTATTTAAGATATAAATATCCGTTAATTAATTAAGCTCACTGACAGCTTAAATTAATTAACATCTTATATTCCTGAGTAGTACCACTCGACCTTATTAACACACCTGAACTTGATCAACCGGCCGGGTTTAGTGTGCTAATCCTTTCGAGTTCCTCAGGGGATATTATCAACCCATTTTACTAGGATACGGTTGCAAGATACAAACAACCAGCCTGAGCCACAAATGACTACTAGCACCCAAGATACGTAGCTTAAGTCAAATGCACTTAGCTGAAGTCTTACCAAGCTTAAGACCAACTAAGTCACCGAGATCTTGGTTCTCCACTAAGGTCAGTTAGGAGAACACATCTCACTGTGATCCGTCAATACACCACCTTCAGTATACCAGTAAAGACAAGCAGCTAAGACAAGCCACTTCTTATCTAAACTGCAGCTTAAACCGACAACTTATCCTGAAGTTGTCTCAGTTGTGATAACTGTTATATCTTGTCAGTTCAACCAATTTGTGTTGTCTTCTCTGATACCCGACACATCACATAAATCTAACTTTTATACAAGATAAAGGATCACATGTGCAAATATATATATATTTATTAGATAGGAGAATAAAATAGTGGTAGGGACAAAACACATTGTATAAAAGCATAAAATTTGCTTCCAGTATACAAAATCCCAACAATTCACCCACTTATACTAAAGTAAACTTTTAGTATACAATGTGTCAGTTCTAGGTACAAACTAGTACTCAACTATCTCTCAGCTATCTATCCTATCTATTACTGCATCTTCTCCCACTTATACAAAAGTTTCTGTAGTCCTAAGTGCGGGGTATCTCTACCACTCCTAAGCCACCAACATGCTTCTCGTAAGCCGTGAGTGGTAAGCTCTTTGTGAAAGGATTAGCTAGGTTGACTTTAGTTCCAATTTTGTCAATCACCACGTCACCTCGATTTAAAAATACTCGTATAATGTGGTACTTCTTGTCTATGTGTTTAGACGCCTTGTGAGATCTAGGTTCCTTAGAATTTGTCACTGCACCCGCATTATCACAATAAATCGTGATCGCCTTAGGCAAATTCTGAACAATATCAAGATCCAGGAGGAAATTCTTAAGCCAAACTGCCTCTTTCGAAGCTTCTGAAGCAGCCAAATACTCTGCTTCCATGGTTGAGTCCGCAATGCATTTCTGCTTTGCACTCCTCCATGAAATGGCTCCACCTCCCAAGATAAACACATAACCCGAGGTAGACTTCTTCTCGTCTCTGTCAGCCTTGAAATCTGATTCTTTATAACCCAAAGACACTAGACTGTCTGACTGGTAAACAAACCTATAATCTGTAGTCCATTTAAGGTATATGAGAATATGCTTGACTGCAGTCCAGTGTTCCTTTCCAGGATTAGACTGATATCTTGAGACCATGCCTACAACATATGAGATATCTGCTCTCATACAAAGCATCGTATACACGAGGCTACCGACAGCGGAAGCATATGGTACTAGCCTCATACTTTCTATCTCTTCATGTGTTTTAGGGCACTGATTCATGGATAGAAAAATGCCATGTCTGAAAGGCACTGAACCTCTCTTGGCTTTTTGCATGCTAAAACGAGCAATAACAGTGTCAATGTAGGACACTTGTGACAAGCTTAACATCCTTTTCTGGCGATCTCGGATAACCTTGATCCCAAGGATGTAAGCAGCTCCACCTAAGTCCTTCATTTGAAACTGCTCGGATAACCACATCTTTACGTCTGATAACACTTCAACATTGTTGCCAATGAGAAGGATGTCATCTACGTAAAATGCAAGAAACACCACTCATCCGTTAACATAAATACGATACACACACCTCGTTAGGACATGATACAAATCCATAGGATTTGATTACCTCGTCGAAAACGCTGGTGACATAACCGGAAAGCCTGCTTAAGTCCATGAATAGACTTCTTAAGCTTCCAAACTAGATGCTCTTCGCCCTTCTTCACATAACCATCTGGCTGTTTCATGTAGATATTCCTACCTTTTTCAAGGTGACCGTACCCTTTTCAAGGTGACCGTTTAGGAATGCGGTTTTGACATACATTTGTCAGATCTTTAGGTTCATGTGAGCTGCTATGGCAAGGAGAATCCGAATGGACTTGATCATTGCTACAGGCGAGAAGGTCTCTTCGTAATCGATACCTTCTTTCTGGGTAAAACCCTTCGCCACTAGCATGGCCTTAAACGCCAAGATCTCTCCATTCAGTCCTCTCTCTTTCTCTTGTATAACCACTTACTACTAATAGCCTTGCAGCCCTCAGGTAGTTCAGTGATCTCGTATACATCCATATCAATTATGGACTTAAATACTGAGTCCATGACGATTCGCTAGGAATCTGCATCTACATCTCCCACTGCTTCGTTGTAAGTCCAGGGATCCACGGTATCTTGTTCATCTGCCGGGAGATGATCAAACGTCTCCCCAGCGAACATATACCGATCAGGTGTAAATATCACCCTCCCACTACGTCGAATAGTGCCAGGCGTTGTGTTAATAGATTGTGCAGTTACTCGTGGAGTACTATCTTGCACAACTGGCTGTTCAAGTGAAACTCGAACACCTTGTAATTCCTCAAGGATGATGTCGACTCGAGATTTATGGTTACTAATGTAATCCTCTTCTAAGAACCGAGCGTTAGGGCTAACAACAATCGTCTGTTCTTTAGGATCATAAAAGTATCCACCCTTCGTTTCCTTCAGATACACTATGAACAACATCACTTCTGAACGTGATTCCAATTTGTCGGCCTGCCTATTTAGCACATAAGCAGGATAACCCCAAATCCTTAAGTGGTGCATATTGGGTTTGTGCCCGCTCCACAACTCGAAAGGGATCTTTTGTACCGACTTGGAAGGCACACGGTTCAGCAGTATGCTGCAGTCTCTAGGGCATATCCCCAAAAGGAAACTGGAAAGTTGCATAACTCATCATCGACCGAACCATCTCTAAGAGACTTCGGTTCCTTCTCTCTAATACACCATTCTGCTGAGGCGTGCCCGGTGCTGTAAGCTAGGATGTAATCCCACATTCTGTCAAGTAGTCCTTAAACTCGTTGGATAGGTATTCCCTACCACGATCAGATCGTAGTGTTTTGATTTCTTTACCTAGCTTCTTCTCCACTTCTGCCTTGAATTCCTTAAAGGTTTCAAAGCAATCCAACTTGTGGAGAAGAAGGTAAACATATCCATACCTCGAGTAATCGTCAGTAAATGTGACGAAGTACTCATACCCTCCACGAGCTTGTGTAGACATAGATACACACAAGTCAGAATGTATCAAACTTAATACTTCTGTGGCTTTATAACCCTTTTCCTTCAAATGCCTAGTCATCATCTTTCCTTCCAAACAGGTTTCGGAAGTTGGAAATGGTTCAACTTGGGGAGACTCCAATGATCCATATTCCACCAACCTTTGAGTCCTGTTAAGATTGATGCGACCTAGTCTTAAGTGTCACAGATAAGTTTGGTTTACCTTAGAAGACTCTTTCCTCTTCTTAGGATTTGATGATGAGGAAGCAATATTAACAAAACTACGTGGTTTACAAGTAATAGTATATAAAGATCTGCTTAATGGTCCTCCACAGATAAAATCATCGTCTTTCATGATAGAAACTTAACTATCAAAACTTGATTTATAACCATCCATGGTGCAGAGTTTTGAAACATAAATAATATTTAGCTTAAACTCAGGCACATATTAAACATCTTTAAGTACTAAAACAGAACTATCAAAAGATAGATGTAAATTTCCAATGGCAATTGTAGGAACTTTCGATCCATTGCCCATTGAGACTACCACCTCGCCATTGCTCAATTGTATTTTCAGCAAGAAACCTTGCAAGTTGTAACAAACATGATCAGTTGCCCCCGAATCCACTACCCATTCGTGGGTAGAAGAGGAAACCAAAACAGTTTCAGTTACAAGAGCGACTCGCGTCTCTTTCTATTTTGCCTTGACATCTGGATTATAATTATTCCAGTGTCCTTTCTTACCAATCTTGAAGAACCTTCCTTTCTCCTTTGACATTCGAATGTCACCGGTAAGGACCGTCTTCTTGCTCCCACTGCTCTTCTTGAAATGTCCACCCTTTCTGCTCTTTTTCTGGTTTCCGCCTTTCGGAGGATTCCTTGAACTACTAGGGATATTCAAGACTTGAGCACTCTTGCCCTTTCCTATAACCTCTTTGACCGCTACCAAAGATTTGAGTAACATACTCATAGTAAACTCGTTCTTAGACATAGCAGTCCTAAAACAGAAGTTCTTATAGGACCTTTGCAGAGCTGTTATTGGGAGAGGTATGATATCTCTTCCACTCTATGAAATTACTTAAAAATTGTCAAACCCGTTAGGTTTTGGTTGGTGAGACTATTTAGGAACTCAAAAAATTTCGAACAGACATATCTGAAAAATATAATTTAAAAAGCTTGTATAAAGTTAATATTTGCACATAATTCGTAATTAACCATCATTGTAACCTTTTGAAAAACCAATGATGTTAAATACTTGAATAGCCCTAGAGATCACACTCGCAAGCCACTCAGGTGGACGTTTACTCGTGTACCCCTAGAGATCACACTCACAAGCCACTTCTTATCTAAACTGCAGCTAAAACCGACAACTTATCCTGAAGTTGTCTCAGCTGTGATAACTATTTATATCTTGTCAGTTCAACCAATTTGTGTTGTCTTCTGTGATACCCGACACACCACATAAATCTAACTTTTATACAAGATAAAGGATAACATGTGCAAATATATATATATATATATATATATATATATATATATATATATATATATAGGAGATACAAGCATAAAATTTGCTTCCAGTATACAAAATCCCAACAACCTGAGTATACAATGTGTTTTGTATACTGGAAGCAAATTTTATGCTTGTATATAATGTGTTTTGTCCCTACCACTATTTATTCTCCTATCTGATAAATATGTATATTTGCACATGTTATCCTTTATCTTGTATAAAAGTTAGATTTGTGTGGTGTGTCGGGTATCACAGAAGACAACATAAATTGGTTGAACTGACAAGATATAAACAATTATCACAACTGAGACAACTTAAGGATAAGTTATCGGTTTAAGCTGCAGTTTAGATAAGAAGTGGCTTGTCTTAGCTGCTTGTCTTTATTGGTACACTTAAGGTGGTGTATTGACGGATCACAGTGAGATGTGTTCTCCTAACTGACCTTAGTGGAGAACCAAGATCTCGGTGACTTAGTTGGTCTTAAGCTTGGTAAGACTTCAGCTGAGTGCATTTGACTATCTATCACTTTGACCTACTATGGTGAACGTCATCGCGACCGGATCTACGTATCTTGGGTGTTAGTAGTTATTTGTGGCTCGAAGTCGGTTGTCCGTATCTTGCGGCCGTATCCTAATAAAATGGGTTAATAATATCCCCTGAGGAACTCGAAAGGATTAGCACACTAAACCCGACCGATTGATTAAGTTCAGGTGTGTTAATAAGGCCGAGTGGTACTACTCAGAAATATAAGATGTTAATTAATTTAAGTTGTCAGTGAGCTTAATTAATTAACGGATAGTTCTATCTTAAATACGAGATCGATTAAGTCTAAAATACAAGCCCTTGCTCAATTTGGGAAAAAGGGGTAAGTCAGCACGGATTCTCTAGTAGAATGCATCTGTGTTTATTAATTAATTTTGCTTTGGGCTGAGCATGGATAATTATTTAATTTGAGGCCCAGCTTTATTTCTTGTATTGGATCCCTGATCTGGCCCAAGTAGTTGTCTGGTTATTTATTATCTCTCAGAAATCATTATTAATGGATTAATGTATTTTTACATTATTTAATAATATTATTTATCGGGAATTAATTTGCTGGGCCAATTAATTGATAAATATTAGTAGCCCAGTAAATTAATTAATTATATTATGGGCTGGTTATGTGGTAGCCCATTAGAAATATAATTAAATTAATGGAATACAAATATATTAATATTATATTGACTTTTGAAGCCTATATGTATTAGTATTCTGTTCAGAAACAGAATACACACGTTCATAAAATCTCACGCACGCATGCAAGTAAGAGAGAGATATTTATTTATTTTCTTCAGTTCTCTGAACACCCAGAGGAAGAAAAAGGCCGGGACACAGATCAGAAGATCTAACACAGTAGCAACAATCAAAGCCGCGACAACATACGAAGGAGGAAGGTAGCGTTTCTAACCATCAATTATCCTTCAATTGGTATCAGATCCTAGTTTAGGCTCTGATTGTTGCTGTTAGGTGCATGATTAGGGTTTATTTCCACCGTTATCGGGTTAATTTTCGTGTTTGGGGTGGCCTGCGAGCCACTATTTTGACCTCGTTGTAACGTTTTTCTCTAGAGAAAATCCACGAGTAGTTGATAGGACCAATGTGTTATGTGATTGTACTATTATTGTACTGTAATTGGTCCAAGATGCACCAAAATCTAGGCGCGACACGCAAAAGGACGGAAAAGGGCGAAACCCTAGAAACTGGCAGAAGTTTTCGAATAAGTAAGACGATTTAGTAAACTTTTTTTATAATATTTTCGATTAAAATGGAAGACTGTCAAAATAAAATTAAATGGACCATCAGTTGGATATTTTACTATTTTCGTTTGTACAAAACCTCGTTGAAAATTTGAAAATCCGTTGAATAAGATTTTGTCTGTTTCTTTCTTCTGCTGAATTGGATTTTGTTCTTTCCTTCACTACCCCCAATCCTTGACTCAAGAATTTATTCAACCCCTTAAGCTAAGTAGTGGGAATAACATGTTGAGCATGACTATATCCCTAACTTTACCAACTAGGTAGAAATAAGCATGTTAAGCATATAGCCCATTTCATCTTCCTTAACATAATCTAGCATGTTGAGCAATTTCTAGATTAATATTAAGAAGCATTAAACTCAAGGTCACCAATTTAGCTATTTACCCATGATGAACATGCAAGCAAATTAACCAAAGACCAAATTCCATTCAATTAAATAATTTACTATCTTAGGGTAATCAATCCAAAAATAATCGATTATGCAATTATAACCCAGAATTAGCCAAAACTCAAGGAGAAGAATTTAAGCACCAATAGGTCTCAAGCGGGAATCGAGGGCTAGAATGTCATTGCCTCGTCGAGTCGAGAAGTTAGCTAAACATATTTAGAGTATTAAAAACAAAGTTTGTTGGAAGATAAAACATCAAAGAGATAGACATTAAACAAGCAGTAAATAGTATATGATTTGTTTGGAGAAGGACACGCGAACAAGGGAGTTGAGAGAGAAAGGAAGTTACCAATATAAATTGCATTAATGAATTACCAAGTCTTCATTCTCCTAGCTACTTGAAAATTACAAAACATAAAATCTTCTTCTACTATTGTCGTAGGCGAGAGCCAAAGGAAAAGTTAGAGTTTCAAAAGTTATTCTTTACAAGCCACTATTCACTATATATCTTGGTCAAAACACCAAAATGTAGACACCATGAGCCTAACACAAAATAAGTGGTAGACCCAATTTAAATATTCTCAAATCTTCAAGCTTTGACCCAACAACAATTAAATCTTCAAAACTGGCCCAATTATCCATAATTGATCCATTCCGCTTCGCATCCGCAATCTTCTTTCTCGTCTTGCATTGTTTCAATTTTACCGCCATTCATTCCATGAGATGGCACACAAATGCACAAATCCAGCCATTTAACTACACAAAACCCAGTGAAAAATGCAAGTAGCAACATACTTATCATCGTCCTTCTATTTCACATGTCGCCATGTAGTCATAACATTCTCGAACACATGATCTTCTTGAGGGCAAGTGATACGTCACGTCTAGGATTCAATCTCCACTGCTCCTCCCCCTAACTAGAAATTGTAGAGCAATATTAATATGAACAAATAAATAAACAAATCTTTCAGATCAAATAGCTTACTTCATATATAATGTGAAAAGGGAGGAGAAAAGAAACTGGATAAACGAAACACTAGAATGAGAAAATTGAAGGTTGAGAGAAAAAAAAATGATGAAAGATAAATATATTTGAAAATAAGATATTCCTAAGAATGAGAAGATTAAATAGATCTATAATTGATTTAGATGCATGTAATTGTGCTTATGAAGTTGAAGCATATATTTTTCACTTCAAAGTGATTTTTACTTTAGTTATATACTCCCTTCGTCCTACAATTCTTGTTCCATTTCTTTTGGGCACAATATTTTAGGAGAATTATTAGTTGTGTGTAGAGATGGAACAAACAAATAAAGTATTTGTAATGATTTTCTATTTTAGAAAATGGAACAAGAATTGTGGGATGGGGGAGTATATATTTGTTACACACACACACACACATATATATATATATATATATATATATATATCTATATATATATATATAGAAATATTAAATTATATTATGTTATATTATTCTTATCATTCTAATTGTTATCTTTCAATGTGCATAGTAAGAATTAAAATCACGTAAAACAATTGTAATTTTATTGAACATTCTTTTACTTTTACATTTAGTGCAAATTATTAGAGCTGAAAACACTTTTTTTTGGTAAAATTGTACTAAACTACTCCGAAATATTGCAAACCATTGGAGTTGGCATTTAGTAGAATTTATGCACTAAATCGCTCCAATGGTATACTACCCTGCACTATTTTAGTGCATATGAATAGGGAAACACAAAACTTATTGCAAACACTTTTAGCGCTAAATTGTTCTATTTTAGTGCATAAACTGCACTACATTAACAATATGGTAATGCATGAATGAAATTGTTACTCCCTTCGGTCCACTCATCTTGCAACATTTTCCTTTTTAGGTCATCCCACTCATCTTGCAACATTTCCAAAAATAGAAAAAATGAGAGCACCACAATCATTCTAAACAAATGGACCCCATTATTTTTTACTTTACACCACTACTTTATACCTTTACTCCACTATCTTAAACTCCGCGCTCAATCTCAAATGTTGCAAGATGAGTGGGATGGAGGGAGTATTTACTTTCGAATTTTCATGTATACTTTTTACATGATTTTTTTGTTTAGTATTTTATATGGAATAGTTCTAAGTATGTTCATTTCTATGTGTATGGGGCTTCTTTTTACCTATATTATTCTAATTTATGTAATTACAGAATATAAAGGTAGAACCGGATGATGTTGCTGTTGGAGCTCATGAAACTAAGAATGCTGGGAGCATAAAATAAAGATTGAACCAGAAGACGATATTGTAGCTCATACTAAAACCCCGGAGCATGAGGTTAGTCCTCCAACTGAAGAAAAGAATGAGGAAAATGATCGTCAAGATGGAAAAGAAGTTAGAGATGGTAAAGTGTATATGATCCATCAAGTGAACATAATGTCTATAAAGGTTACATATGATGTTAAAGAGTACAATCATATTCCAACAACTCAAGAAAATAATCAAGGAGATGCTCATCCTAGACATGAAGTGTTGGATGGTAAAGTTATATCTTATATTCTTTTCAAAACAATTTCTTGTATATCTATCTTTGTTGATTGTAACCCCTGGCCTGTACAGCTCCAAAAGTAAATGGAAAAAGAAATGGGAAAAAGGGCAAGAAAAGAGCTCGAGAAGATGACCAAAAGGACACAGAGGAAAATGATGAGAAAATAGCTCGAGAAGATTGTCTAAGAGGTGATAATCCTTGAGGGGAGCAAGGGAAGTACTGTGAGTTCCTTACATCATTTATTCCAATTTTGTAGCTAGTACTTTCATTTATTGATACTTACATGGTCTATCCATTAACGCGATCCATCATTCGAATCAGGTAGCTCCACTTCTAGTAAAAGAAAACGAGAGCGAGGCACCGACACCGATTGGTATGGCGTTGAACTTTTCAGATCTAGAGTGGTTCAACAGCCCAAGAACCCTTATTTTGTGACCAAGAAACGAAAAAATAGACCTGGTGAACTAGTAAGCATATTGTCTTGAAATGCACATTTGTTTTGCATTTTATGGGACTACAGTTTCACTAACATGCACATATTGTTGTAATAGTTGATTTAGATGTTTGTAATTGTGCATATAAAGTTGAAGCATATATTTTGCACTTTAAAGTAATATATACCTCAATTATAATTCATTTATTATTATCTAATCATTTTTATTATAAACTAATTTTGAAATATTATTAATGTAAAAATATAGAATTATTTATGTTATGTTTTTATCTTTCAGTGTGCTTTTAAGAATTAAAATAGAAATAACGCCACCTTTTCAACGTCCATGTAGAGCATAAAATCACTTTTTGCAAATTGTTGCTATGTATATTCTTCTAGCAATTCATTTCGTCACCTTATTGAACATTTTTTTTCTTTCTTTTTTACATTTAGTGCAAACAATTGGAGTTAAAAACAATTTTATTGCCAAAATTGTAAAAACCACACTCAAATATTACAAACCATTGGAATTGGCATTTTAGTGCATATGAATAGTAAAATTAAAAAAACTTATTGCAACAATTTTGTGCTAAATTGTTCTATGTTTGCTCACAAATTGCACTAGATTAGCACTATCGTAGTGCAAGAATGAAATTAATTTTTATTTTGTAATTGTAATTTATCCTTTCTATAAGTTACACTGAAACCCCCGGAGGTGATGAAGTATCAGATATATGAAGAACCAATCCAACAGTAAAGCAGAGCAAAAGAGAAAACAGAGCAAAAGAGATCTTTGGAACAGAAACAAAATTTTATTGATAGGAACTTGTTATCTAAGTTACAAAATTTACAACCAAGAAGTATATATAATCTTGAAGGAAATATAAGGTAAGGAACGATTACCTTCCTCCTTCGTATGTTGTTGCATCTCTGATTGTTGTTCGTGTGTCAGATCTTCTGATCTGTGTCCCGGCCTTTTTCTCCTTCTGGGTGGTCAGAGAACTGGAGAAAATTAAGAATATTGTCTCTACACAAACTCACGCACGACGTCTTAATTTTGTGTATATGTGTGTTATGTTTATGAACAGAACACTAATATATATAGGCTTCAAATGCCAATATAATATTAATATATTTGTAGCCCATTAATTTAATTATATTCCTAATAGGCTTCCACATAATTAACCCATAGTATAATTAATTAATCCACTGGGCCACTAATATTTATCAATCAATTGACAGTCAATTAATTCTAGATAAATAACATTATTAAATAATATAAAAATACATTAATCCATTAATAATGATTTCTGAGAGACAATAAATAACTAGGCAACTAATTGGGCCAGATCAAGGATCTAATATAAGAAATAAAGCTGAGCCTCAAATTAATTAATTATCTATGCTCAGCCCAGAGCAAAATTAATTAATAAACACAGATTCATTCCACTAGAGATCCGTGCTGACTTACCCCTTTATCCCAAATTGAGCAAGGGCTTGTATTTTAGACTTAATCGATCTCCGTATTTAAGATATAAATATCCGTTAATTAATTAAGCTCAGTGACAGCTTAAATTAATTAACATCTTATATTCCTGAGTAGTACCACTCGACCTTATTAACACACCTGAACTTAATCAACCGGCCGGGTTTAGTGTGCTAATCCTTTCGAGTTCCTTAGGGGATATTATCAACCCATTTTACTAGGATACGGTTGCAAGATACAGACAATCAGCCTGAGCCACAAATGACTACTAGCACCCAAGATACGTAGCTTAAGTCAAATGCACTCAGCTGAAGTCTTACCAAGCTTAAGACCAGCTAAGTCACCGAGATCTTGGTTCTCCACTAAGTTCAGTTAGGAGAACACATCTCACTGTGATCCATCAATACACCACCTTAAGTGTACCAGTAAAGACAAATAGCTAAGACAAACTACTTGTTATCTAAATCGCTGACTTAAACCGACAACTTATCCTTAAGTTGTCTCAGTTGTGTTAACTGTTTATATCTTGTCAGTTCAACCAATTTGTGTTGTCTTCTGTGATACCCGACACACCATACAAATCTGACTTTTATACAAGATAAAGGATAACATGTGCAAATATATATATATATATATATATATATATATATATATATATCAGATAGGAGAATAAAATAGTGGTAGGGACAAAACACATTGTATACAAGCATAAAATTTGCTTCCAGTATACAAAATCCCAACAAATCTAGCCTCAACATAATCTGATGCGTAACAGCTAAGCTAACTAATTCAAGTAGGACACGTCTCTTGACCGCCATACACTGTTCAAGTGGGTGTAACATCAAGGTGTGTGGGCCATTGATCATCTTTCTGCATGTTGACTTTATCAACGGTGGAGGAAAGGGATCCGAGAGATGAATCACAAGACCCCCCTCCCCCCCCCCCCCCCCCCCGCAAGTGGAGAGTACAAGTTGTACTCTCAACTTTGGAAATAAGGTAGGCAAACAAAGTGCGGCCTAAGGGTTTTGTGAGCACATCAACCAGTTGATTGGATGAAGAAACATTGAGGATATGGAGATGACCCGACTAAATGTGCTCACGAATGAAGTGACAATCAATTTGTATGTGTTTGGTGCGTTCATGATGCACCGGGTTGGTAGCAAGTGCAATGGCTGACTTGCTATCCGAAAACAATGTAGCATTGGTGAGTGGATGACCAAGATCAGCAATTCAAAAGCCAAAGAACTTCAGCGGAAGCTGAAGCAAGGGCTCGATATTCAGCTTTAGCTGAACTCCATGAGACAGTGGCTTGCTTCTTAGAACGCCAAGAGATTAATGAATCTCCAAGCAACATGCAGTACCCCGTAACCGATCTGTGTGTATCAATATAGCTAGCCCAATATGAGTGGTTGAACCCCTTGAGATGAAGATCAGAAGCGGATGAATACAATAACCCTTGTCCAATACTACCCTTGAGATACCGTAGCACACGGTGAGCAGCATTCAAGTGAGAATGTCGTGGTCTATGCATAAATTGAGCTAGAGTATTGACGACAAAGGTTATATCAGGACGAGTGACTGTAAGGTACATTAACTTCCCAATCAAACGCCGGTATGGGGCAGCATCACTGAGATAATTATCATCATGAGTGTTGAGCTTGTTGAGCTTGGTATCCATAGGAAAGGCAGTAGGTTTGCCGTTTGCATAGCCTTCCTACTCCAGCAACTCCAAGACATATTTGCGTTGGCAAAGAGAAATTCCTTGAGAAGAACGAGCGACCTCCAAGCCATGAAAATACTTTAGTCTGCCAAGATCCTTAATCTTGAAGGAGGTATCCAAAAATTGTTTCACTCACTTAACTTCGGCCATATTATCACTAGCAAGCAAAATACCATCCACATAAACAAGTATGATAATAGTGTAAGAAGAAGTATGAATGGTGAACAAGGAATAATCTGAGGTTGATTGAGAGAATCCATAACACTTCAAAACATTAGAGAGCTTACAAAACCATTGTCTACTGGCCTGCTTCAGACCATATAAACTCTTGAGAAGACGACATACTTTCCATGCTCCAGCTTTGTCAAAACCTTGAGGCACTTGAATGTAAACTTCTTCATGTAAATCCCCATGAAGAAGAGCGTTGTTGACATCAAGTCGTTCAAGAATCCAACCTTTAGACACTGCTAAAGCAAGAAGACTGCGGACTATAGTGAGTTTAGCAACGGGGAGAAAAGGTATCACTATAGTCTAAACCTTCCTATTGTGTGTACCCTTTTGCAACCAAGCGAGCCTTGTATTTTTTCAAAGAGCCATCAGCATGATACTCAACCTTGTAGACCCATTTACAGCCGATAGGGACCTTCAGTGAGAATCCAGGTTTTATTGGCTTCAAGGGCTTGGATTTCAGAAGACATGGTTGCTCTACAATGGGGATTAGTTACAGCTTCTAAATAGGTTTTAGGCTCAAGAATAGAAAAAAGGCCAATAGAATAAGCACGATGGGAAAATGAGACATGAGAATATGAAATATACTTAGAGATAGGATGTGGAATAGTACCTGAGGCCTTGGAGACAGTAGGATTTGGCATAGCTAAAAGACTACTGTAGCATGCATAGTCTTGCAGACGAAGTGGAGGTTGTTTAGTGCGTGTGGAGCGCCTAATAGGAACAACATGAGCAAAAGGAATAGAGGAAGTAGAAGAAGAGGGATTATCAGAGGTAAAGGAAGAAGAAGATGAATCACAAGGCGTATCACAAGGATTGACTGGAGGAGTAACAATAGAAGGATCAGAAATGGTAGGAGAGATAGGATGATAAGTGAGCTCATGAAGAGGAGTTGGTAATGAAGGAAAAGCAGATGAGGAGGGAGTAGGAGGGGAAGCAATGGTGGAGAAAGGGAAAATGGACTCACGAAAAGTAACATCCCTGGAAACAAGATATGATTGTGTGTCAAGATCATATAATTTGTAACCCTTTGATGTGGTGGAATACCCCAGAAAAATACATATGCGAGCTTTAGGATCAAATTTGTTCCTATAGTGGACAAGGTTTTCTGCAAAGAACCAAACACCCTTAGAGGAGTATAGTCAGGAGGGTAGGAGTTTAGGACTTCAAATGGACTCTTGTTATTAAGAACGGGTGTAGGGATGCGATGAAGAAGATGAGTAGCGATAAGAATGTAATCTCCCCAAAAGGCAAGAGGAAGACTGGATTGGAACCTCAAGGCTCGAGCAATGTTCCAAAGACTCTGGTGTCTACGCTCCACTACCCCATTTTGCTGAGGAGTGTAGACACAACTAGTTTGATGTATTATACCATGAAGATCATAGAAACTGGGAATAAGGAACTCAAAACCATTACCAGTTCGGATGATCTTGATGACAACAGAAAATTGTGTTAAGACAAGCTTATGAAAATGTATGAGATGTGTTGTTGTGTCAGACTTATGCTTCATGAGACAACACCATGTCACTCGTGTAAAGTCATCAACAATGGTAAGGAAGTATTGGAAACCCTCATGAGTGGGAACAGAAAAAGGGAGAATAAGCTCAAAAGGAGATCCAGACTTTATTGAACTTTGATTAAAAGGTTTTCTATGAAACTTTGCAAGAGGACAAAGAGCACAAGATTTTTCTACACTTTTGTCTGTAAGTAAAAAGTCAATAAGTGACATTCTAGAAAAGGAAATATAGCTTAATCTAGAGTGCCAAGTATGAGATGAAACTGCTGCAGCAGTGGAGAATGTAGCAATAGGACATGGAGTTGGTGTAGGTGTAGAGTGAATGAGAAACAAGCCTTGGTAAATTTTAACTATGCCAATCCTCTGCCCCTGCTTGTGAACCTGTATAGAGCAAGCACCAAAAGCAAAGTTAAGTCCCAAAGGTGTAGTTGTAATTAAGCGACTAACTAACATGAGGTTCACATTGAAACTAGGAACACAAAGAACAGAACGGAGAGCAGTATTAAAAAGGGTAATAGAACCAATGTGGGTGATAGGGAATTTATCCCCAGTAGGTAGGATAACATAACTATCCTTTATGGGTTGAGCGTTAGATAACAATGACACATTTCCTACCATATGATCTTTGGCTCTAGTATCAATGATCCATGAACCATATGGAATGTTTCCAATTACACCATTACTATAAGCAGAGTAGGAACAATATGCTATTATATTACTAGAAGAGGCAAAGTCAGTGGCTGGAACAAGAGGGGGGTAAGGGATGAGAGGACTGAGAGAGGTTTTGAATGAGGCTTAACAAGTGTGTTGGGTTATGAGTCAGTGGTTGTCCTTAATAACCGCTCTAGAGGGTACTTAGTATTATTTTAACAAAAGTTCTTGTAATAGGACTTTCTGTTTATCGGTAATGGGGGGAAATCATAGTGATTTGATACTATGGAATTGAAGATCCCAAAAGCCGTCTTGTATCCTTTGTGTAGTGTCTAGATGATGTAATAGGCTAGACTATTTGTATTTTCATTATCGTTTTTGTCTAAGTCCTGTAAAGGGGTAAGTGTTGGTCTGATCTTCAGTAGGAAGTTACTTTCCAGAACCCCACTTCATCATTGTAAGAGCTGGTGTTCATAGGTCATCAGCTGACTTCGATCAGTAGAAGATATCTCTTCAGCTGACCCACATCAGTAGAAGAACACAGTATCAAAGCTCAGTACCTTCAGAGTAGCTGACTTCACTCAGTATAAGATTCGTTATCAGCAGACTCAGACGAAGAAGACAGAGATCGTATCAGGTCTACTGTAACCGACAGGAAATGACCCGAGTTTTAACACTATTCGAAAGTCAGCAGAAGATCATACGAGGATGAGAGAGAGTCAACTCAGATGAAGACTGATGTCTGACAAATCTCAACTACCACAAACCTCGACCAATGAGAAGCAGTCTAAGCTCTACCTGCTCTGACCAACTAAAGCTGCTCTCATGCACAATGACCAACTACTCTGCGATAACATTTCGAACATATGGCCGTTTTCCTTGGACGTTTGTGACACGTGGCATCATACCCTCCAACGGACAAATGCCTGGGTCACAACTATAAATAGAGAAGGCTTTCCGAGCTCCACGCACGGGATATCAAAGGGATTACACGCTCAGGCTTTTGAAACACTCTAGCGCCTTTCACGAAGATCCAGTGAAGAACTTGCTCATTAGAATATTTCTAGTTCTTCTCTCTAGAGTTTCCTTCTTTAGATCCCTCTTCTCTATCTAAGCTCAATTGTTTATATCCATAGCTTAGAACCTTCGAAGGAGTTCACATTTCGTGACAGTTCTTATTGTAAGAACTCCTTCATAGTTGGAGAACATCCCCTCCCCTTCAAACTTCGGTTTGGATTGTAAATTCGCTAAGGACTATAACTTAGAAAGGTCTGTCCAGTGCACAGATACCTTGCTGAGGCTTGCTCAGATTAATCAACAAGACCTCCTGTTCAGTAGGACCGTGGACGTAGGATCTTGCGTATCCGAACCACGTTAAAAATCGCTTGTGTCATTTACTGTTTTATTGCATTGCATTCAAACCATCTTAAAAACTCATACTTTGCATAAAACATACTGGAAAGTGCACTAGCCAAAATTATTTGGTTTGCGAAAAACCCGTTTTCAAATCGAGACGAAGTCTATCGGGCCCTACACACTTATCCACACTAAGTCTCCGACTGAGAATCAAATACTGATGAAAGTCAGTAGGAGAAACTCAGTAGTTGACTGACTCTGACCCTCGATCAGAAGGTTACTATTTGGCACTGTTCATCAATTGCAACCTACAGCTCAGCTCTCCTTCGCGTTTGAGAAAAAGTACTTGTACTCAGGTGTATTCACCCCCCCTCTACACCTGACTCTTGTCTCCGGACCAACAATTGGTATCAGAGCTTCGGTGTTCTCCTGATCATCGATTCTGAAAATCTGGTCTACTCGAATAGATCCTGAAAACTTTTTTCACTGCACAAGCATCTCTTCATACATCCTTATACTCTCACCCATTATGTCTGACATGTCAGGTATACGGATGGTGCCGATGTTCTCTGTGGAGAACCGAACGGTATGGCGCGTGAGAATGGAGGCGCACCTTACATCGGCCGCACGACAAAGCATTAGCGATGTCCTAGAGACAGGACCTATCATTCCCATGATCGACAACGTTCAATATGCCGATGTGGGAGGTGTAGGAGCACAGACTGTTGCTAAAGTCGCGAAAGATAAATCAGCCTTCACACCTGAAGAGAAAAAGCTGCACAACCTCGACCGAGTTGCGCGGAATGCAATCCTGACTACGCTCAGCGATTCACACCTCGGGAGGGTGCAAGATTGTAAGACGGCAAAGGAACTTTGGGATGCCCTGGCTGTACTGAGCCAAGGAACCCCGCAGATTAAAGAGAACAAGCTCGAGCTAGAGCCTCAAAAGTTCGACACATTTGCCATGGAGCCCAACGAGACCATTGACGAGCCTAGCGTCAGATTTACAAACCAAATCAATGTGATCAACGGGCTGGGGAGGACGTTCACCAACAAAGAGATGAACACCAAGATCTTGAGAGCATTGCCTCGACTGAAGTGGCTTCCTTTTACTACTTATTTACGTCGCTCAGATCTAAATGCTCTAACTCCTGATGTTATTTTTTCAGAATTAGCGACGGAGGAATTCGAGCACAGCCAACGATGTTCCAGTGCTCCAGCTGACACCCAGATAGATCATGCTTATAAAGCAACAGTCAGCAAAACTGGAGCCAACCCTATTTCTTCCAGCAAGACAGCAGCTGCGTCAGATGCTAAGTCTTCAGAGACTCCTGCTATTGATCAACTTGCACTCATGGCCCTCAAATATCAAGGAGAAAAAGAAAGAGTCAGAAAGCTGAAGAAATATCACAAAGACTCTCCCTCAGGTAAAAAGGATTATCGAAAAAGGGAAGAATCTAAAACTTCTACTGATTGCAGGAACGCAGAACCTGCTGCTAGTCCATCCAACGACTCAGCTGGAAAAGGCGGTAGAACCTCTATATACTACAACTGCAAGAAAGAGGGACACTATCGCACGATCGTCCCGAACTCTCGACCGCTCAACGAGCGTAACGGGCAAAGCCGACGCGAGAAATTTGCTCGAAGAAGGCGAGGCCTATATCGGCCGGAGAAATATCCGACGACTCAATCGAGGAAGATACATTCATGTATTCTTCTAAAGACGAAGCTGCATTTGTCGCCATTGAGATCAGAGAAACAGATCCTGAATCAACAGCTGAATATTGTTTGATGGTCGGAGAAGAGGCTGGGGTAAACTCGAAACTTAATATAACCTCCTCTTCAGAAAGCACACACAACACATGCTCGGTCACGAGATGAACCTCTGAGACGTGGTGCAAGCATATGATGATCTACTAGAGGAGCAAGATTCGGCTAAGTAGAGAGTTCAAGCAGAACTATTCGAGGAAATGGAACAGGTAAAGGCCGAGAATCGAGGCTTTCTTCGATTGTCGGAGTCTCTACCGATTCGAGAGAATGCGGTTGCGAGGACCGAAGGAAGAGATTAAATCTCTTATGACTAAGTCTCGGCTTCAAGAAACTCAGTTATCAGTTCTGACCAAAGACAAGTCTGAGAAAGATACTGAAATAGCCCGAGTCAGTCAGAAACTCGCAGAAGTTGAAAAAGATTATGAATCACTTCGGAAAAGTGATGAGGTCTGGCGAGGACTGATGATTGAACAGTACCTAGGAGCTAAAGAGAAGTTGGAAAGCATGCTTAGAGCTCAAAGGCCACTAGCCATGAAAGAAGGACTTGGCTACATTAATAATGATTTATGAGAGACAATAAATAACTAGGCAACTAATTGGGCCAGATCAGGGATCTAATACAAGAAATAAAGCAGGGCCTCAAATTAATTAATTATCTATGCTCAGCCCAGAGTAAAATTAATTAATAAACAAAGATTCATTCCACTAGAGAATCCGTGTTGACTTACCCCTTTATCCCAAATTGAGCAAGGGCTTGTATTTTAGACTTAATCGATCTCCGTATTTAAGATATAAATATCCGTTAATTAATTAAGCTCACTGACATCTTAAATTAATTAACATCTTATATTCCTGAGTAGTACCACTCGACCTTATTAACACACCTGAACTTAATCAACCGGCCGGGTTTAGTGTGCTAATCCTTTTGAGTTCCTCATGGGATATTATCAACCCATTTTACTAGGATACGGTTGCAAGATACAAACAACCAGCCTGAGCCACAAATGACTTCTAGCACCCAAGATACGTAGCTTAAGTCAAATGCACTTAGCTGAAGTCTTACCAAGCTTAAGACCAGCTAAGTCACCGAGATCTTGGTTCTCCACTAAGGTCAGTTAGGAGAACGCATCTCACTGTGATCCGTCAATACACCACCTTCAGTGTACCACTAAAGACAAGCAGCTAAGATAAGCCACTTTTTATCTAAACCGCAGCTTAAACCGACAACTTATCGTGAAGTTGTCTCAGTTGTGATAACTGTTTATATCTTGTCAGTTCAACCAATTTGTGTTGTCTTCTCTGATACCCGACACAGCACATAAATCTAACTTTTATACAAGATAAAGGATCACATGTGCAAATATATATATATTTATTAGATAGGAGAATAAAATAGTGGTAGGGACAAAACACATTGTATAAAAGCATAAAATTTGCTTGCAGTATACAAAATCCCAACAATTCTCCCACTTATACTAAAGTAAACTTTTAGTATACAATGTGTCAGTTCTAGGTACAAACTAGTACTCAACTATCTCTCAGCTATCTATCCTATCTATTACTGCATCTTCTCCCACTTATACAAAAGTTTCTGTAGTCCTAAGTGCGGGGTATCTCTACCACTCCTAAGCCACGAACATGCTTCTCGTAAGCCGTGAGTGATAAGCTCTTTGTGAAAGGATTAGCTAGGTTAACTTTAGTTCCAATTTTGTCAATCACCACGTCACCTCGATTTAAAAATACTCGTATAATGTGGTACTTCTTGTCTATGTGTTTAGACGCCTTGTGAGATCTAGGTTCCTTAGAATTTGTCACTGCACCCGCATTATCACAATAAATCGTGATCGCCTTAGGCAAATTCTGAACAATATCAAGATCCAGGAGGAAATTCTTGAGCCAAACTGCCTCTTTCGAAGCTTCTGAAGCAGCCACATACTCTGCTTCCATGGTTGAGTCCGCAATGCATTTCTGCTTTGCACTCCTCCATGAAATGGCTCCACCTCCCAAGATAAACACATAACCCGAGGTAGACTTCTTCTCGTCTTTGTCAGCCTTGAAATCTGATTCTGTATAACCCAAAGACACTAGACTGTCTGACTGGTAAACAAACCTATAATCTGTAGTCCATTTAAGGTACTTGAGAATATGCTTGACTGCAGTCCAGTGTTCCTTTCCAGGATTATACTGATATCTTGAGACCATGCCTACAAAATATGAGATATCTGCTTCGTACAAAGCATCGCATACATGAGGCTACCGACAGCGGAAGCATATGGTACTAGCCTCATACTTTCTATCTCTTCATGCGTTTTAGGGCACTGATTCTTGGATAGAAAAATGCCATGTCTGAAAGGTACTGAACCTCTCTTGGCTTTTTGCATGCTAAAACGAGCAATAACAGTGTCAATGTAGGACACTTGTGACAAGCTTAACATCCTTTTCTGGCGATCTCGGATAACCTTGATCCCAAGGATGTAAGCAGCTCCACCTAAGTCCTTCATTTGAAACTGCTCGGATAACCACGTCTTTACGTCTGATAACACTTCAACATTGTTGCCAATGAGAAGGATGTCATCTATGTAAAATGTAAGAAACACCACTCATCCGTTAACATAAATACGATACACACACCTCGTTAGGACATGATACAAATCCATAGGATTTGACTACCTCCTCGAAAACGCTGGTGACATAACCGGAAAGCTTGCTTAAGTCCATGAATATACTTCTTAAGCTTCCAAACTAGATGCTCTTCGCCCTTCTTCACATAACCATCTGACTGTTTCATGTAGATGTCCCTACCTTTTTCAAGGTGACCGTTTAGGAATGCGGTTTTGACATACATTTATCAGATCTCTTGGTTCATGTGAGTTGCTATGGCAAGGAGAATCCGAATGGACTTGATCATTGCTACAGGCCAGAAGGTCTCTTAGTAATCGATACCTTCTTTCTGGGTAAAACCCTTCGCCACTAGCATGGCCTTAAACGCCAAGATCTCTCCATTCGGTCCTCTCTCTTTCTCTTGTATAACCACTTACTACTAATAGCCTTGCAGCCCTCAGGTAGTTTAGTGATCTCGTATACATCCATATCAATTATGGACTTAAATTCTGAGTCCATGACGATTCGCTAGGAATCTGCATCTACATCTCCCACTGCTTCGTTGTAAGTCCAGGGATCCACGGTATCTTGTTCATCTGCCGGGAGATGATCAAATGTCTCCCCAGCGAACATATACCGATCAGGTGTAAATATCACCCTCCCATTACGTCGAATAGTGCCAGGCGTTGTGTTAATAGATTGTGCAGTTACTCGTGGAGTACTATCTTGCACAACTGGCTGTTCAAGTGAAACTCGAACACCTTGTAATTCCTCAAGGATGATGTCGACTCAAGATTTATGGTTACTAATGTAATCCTCTTCTAAGAACCGAGCGTTCGGGCTAACAACGATCGTCTGTTCTTTAGGATCATAAAAGTATCCACCCTTCGTTTCCTTCAGATACACTATGAACAACATCACTTCTGAACGTGATTCCAATTTGTCGGCCTGCCTATTTAGCACATAAGCAGGATAACCCCAAATCCTTAAGTGGTGCATACTGGGTTTGTGCCCGCTCCACAACTCGAAAGGGATCTTTTGTACCGACTTGGAAGGCACACGGTTCAGCAGTTTGCTGTAGTCTCTAGGGCATATCTCCAAAAGGAAACTGGAAAGTTGCATAACTCATCATCGACCGAACCATCTCTAAGAGACTTCGGTTCCTTCTCTCTGATACACCATTCTGCTGAGGCGTGCCCGGTGCTGTAAGCTAGGATGTAATCCCACATTCTGTCAAGTAGTCCTTAAACTCGTTGGATAGGTATTCCCTACCACGATCAGATCGTGGTGTTTTGATTTCTTTACCTAGCTTCTTCTCCACTTCTGCCTTGAATTCCTTAAAGGTTTCAAAGCAATCCAACTTGTGGAGAAGAAGGTAAACATATCCATACCTCGAGTAATCGTCAGTAAATGTGACGAAGTACTCATACCCTCCACGAGCTTGTGTAGACATAGACACACACAAGTCAGAATGTATTAAACTTAATACTTCTGTGGCTTTATAACCCTTTGCCTTCAAATGCCTAGTCATCATCTTTCCTTCCAAACAGGTTTCGCAAGTTGGAAATGGTTCAACTTGGAGAGACTCCAATGATCCATATTCCACCAACCTTTGAGTCCTGTTAAGATTGATGCGACCTAGTCTTAAGTGTCACAGATAAGTTTGGTTTACCTTAGAAGACTCTTTCCTCTTCTTAGGATTTGATGATAAGGAAGCAATATTAACAGAACTACGCGGTTTACAAGTAATAGTATATAAAGATCTGTTTAATGGTCCACCACAGATAAAATCATCGTCTTTCATGATAGAAACTTAACTATCAAAACTTGATTTATAACCATCTATGGTGCAGAGTTTTGAAACATAAATAATATTTCGCCTAAACTCAGGCACATATTAAACATCTTTAAGTACTAAAACAGAACTATCAAAAGATAGATGTAAATCTCCAATGGCAATTGCAGGAACTTTCTATCCATTGCCCATTGAGACTACCACCTCGCCATTTCTCAATTGTCTTTTCAGCAAGAAACCTTGCAAGTTGTAACAAACATGATCAGTTGCCCCCGAATCCACTACCCATTCGTGGGTAGAAGAGGAAACCAAAACAGTTCAGTTACAAGAGCGACTCGCGTCTCTTTCTATTTTTCCTTGACATTTGGATTATAATTATTCCAGTGTCCTTTCTTACCAATCTTGAAGAACCTTCCTTTCTCCTTTGACATTTGCATGTCACCGGTAAGGACCGTCTTCTTGCTCCCACTACTCTTCTTGAAATGTCCACCCTTTCTGCTCTTTTTCTGGTTTCCGCCTTTCGGAGGATTCCTTGAACTACTAGGGATATTCAAGACTTGAGCACTCTTGCCCTTTCCTATAACCTCTTTGACCGCTACCAAAGATTTGAGTAACATACTCATAGTAAACTCGTTCTTAGACATAGCGGTCCTAAAACAGAAGTTCTTATAGGACCTTTGCAGAGCTGTTATTGGGAGAGGTAAGATATCTCTTCTACTCTATGAAATTACTTAAAAATTGTCAAACCCGTTAGGTTTTGGTTGGTGAGACTGTTTAGGAACTCAAAAAATTTCGAACAGACATATATGAAAAATATAATTTAAAAAGCATGTATAAAGTTAATATTTGCACATAATTCGTAATTAACCATCATTGTAACCTTTTGAAAAACCAATGATGTTAAATACTTGAATAGCCCTAGAGATCACACTCGCAAGCCACTCAGGTGGACGTTTACTCGTGTACCCCTAGACCAAGCTATATATCTAGCTCTTTAATTCCAATCCATGCCTAGGTTCTTAAGACGAATGGAATTAATAATCCGATATCTCTGGACCATGTCACTATTAATATTAAAACGCGAGAAGGGACTTCTCAAGAAGTTGTACCCGCGGTGACATCTAAGCTTTGACCATTAATTTGACCGAATTAACATCAAATTCTCGAAATTGGCATACTTACGCGAACCATACCGCTTTCAATTTGATTTAATTGACCATCTTATTTAATTATTATCTGCTAGAGTACTCGTGTTTACTAGGCACGCAAGCCACTCAGGTGGAAGTTTACGGCTTCGCTCCCACTTCTCAATAATTATTAAATATTAGGAAACCCATCTCACAAAACTCGTGGTACAAAAATTCAAGCAAGCCACTCAGGTGGACGTTTATTTATATAATTGTTCCACTTTTGTGTAAGGTCAAATTAATGGAGGTCCGGTTAAATATTTAATTTCAATTTAAATGGAATCCAGTTAAATATTTAATTTACTATTTGCTTAGTCTTTTTCTTCAAAAGGTTTATTTTGAATCATGCATATCCACATAATTCCTAAAGTATGCAATTTCTAAGCGCACATAATAAAACGTGCTCGCGAAAAATAAAACATGCTTTAATACGACGTAAATCCTATTTACATGTGTTTCTAAGCACAATTAATCACATAATCGCATGCTAAAGCATAATAATAAATAAATGCGCAAATAGGAAATTTAAAATATCGTTATCGGGCTTTAAAATACGTAATTCCTAACTATTACATAGCCCAATCGTTATCCGGCGAACTTCACTGCTCAAATTCATGCCCTCCGAGCCGCGATTCGATCAATTGAAAGAGGGGAAAGGTAATTGGAACTCTCACGATCATCGTGTATAGGATTCCGGCCGAGATTAGTCCCTCAATTTCCCGAATTTCAAACGATTCGCCGGAACGAATTCATGACGAGCAGCAAACTTCAGACGTCAATTCCGATCGCATCTGGGATCGGATGACCCTTACGACCAATAGACCGCGAGCAAGTAAGACGAGGAATCCAGAGGTTCAAGCCGATCGTCAATCAGACTCCAGATCCGCCGGGAATCGCCGCCGTATGATGCGTCGGAACCCTAGCCAAATTAGGGTTTTCCGGCCGAATTGGAGATTTCTGGACAGCACGACCACTTCTCCTTTCCGATGCTATTTCAGACAAACCAGAAATCAGAATGGGTCGTGCGACCTATCCAGGCGAAGCTAACGAAAAAACGAACTAAAATATTAGAACAGATCGGATAAATAAGTTCGCACGCGCCCCCACGCGCCTCCTGAAGATAACAACCTTTTCCGTCTATCTACGCCATCGCGCCTCGATTTCCGTGCAACCCGAACCAAAATACAGTACAAAAACAGTACAATTACGTAACACATTGGTCCTATCAACTACTCGTAGATTTTCTCACTAGAAAAACGTTACAACGGGGTTAAAATAGTGGCTCGCAGGCTGCCCCAGACAGGAAATTAGCTCGATAACGATGAAAATAAACCCTAATCATGCTCCTAACAGCAATAATCATAGCCTAAACCAGGCTCTGATACCAATTGAAGGAAATATTAGGGTTAGGAACGATTACCTTCCTCCTTCGTATGTTGTTGCAACTCTGATTGTTGCTCTTGTGTCAGATTTTCTGATCTGTGTCCCGGCCTTTTTCTCCCTCTGGGTGGTCAAAGAACTGGAGAAAATAAGATTATCATCTCTCTCTCATTCACGCCGTGCGTGTATGAATTTTGAGTATGTATGTGTTCTGTTTCTGAACAAAATACTAATATATATTGGCTTCAAAAGCCAATATAATATTAATATATTAGTAGCCCATTAATTTAATTATATTTCTAATGGGCTTCCACATAATTAGCCCATAATATAATTAATTAATCCACTGGGCTACTAATATTTATCAATTAATTGGCCCAGCCAATTAATTCCACATAAATAACATTATTAAATAATGTAAAAATACATTAATCCATTAATAATGATTTCTGAGAGACAATAAATAACTAGACAACTAATTGGGCCAGATCAGGGATCTAATACAAGAAATAAAGCTGGACCTGAAATTAATTAATTATCTATGCTCAGCCCAGAGCAAAATTAATTAATAAACAAAGATTCATTCTATTAGAGAATTCGTGCTGACTTACCCATTTATCCCAAATTGAGCAAGGGCTTGTATTTTAGACTTAATCGATCTCCGTATTTAAGATTGAAATATCCGTTAATTAATTAAGCTCAGTGACAGCTTAAATTAATTAACATCTTATATTCCTGAGTAGTACCACTCAACCTTGTTAACACACCTGAACTTAATCAACCGGCCGAGTTTAGGGTGCTAATCCTTTCGAGTTCCTCTGAGGATATTATCAACCCATTTTACTAGGATACGACAGCAAGATACAGACAACCAGCCTGAGCCACAAATAACTACTAACACCCAAGATACGTAGATCCCGTCACGATGACATTCACCATAGTAGGTCAAAGTGATAGATAACCAAATGCACTCAGCTGAAGTCTTACAAAGCTTAAGACCGGATAAGTCACCGAGATCTTGGTTCTCCACTAAGGTCAGTTAGGATAACACATCTCACTGTGATCCGTTAATACACCACCTTCAGTGTACCAGTAAAGACAAGCAGCTAAGACAAGCCACTTCTTATCTAAACTGCAGCTTAAACCGACAACTTATCCCGAAGTTATCTCATTTGTGATAAGCTGTTTATATCTTGTCAGTTCAACCAATTTGTGTTGTCTTCTGTGATACCCGACACACCACACAAATCTAACTTTTATACAAGATAAAGGATAACATGTGCAAATATATATATATATATATATATATATATATCAGATAGGAGATACAAGCATAAAATTTGCTTCCAGTATACAAAATCCCAACAACCTGAGTATACAATGTGTTTTGTATACTGGAAGCAAATTTTATGCTTGTATATAATGTGTTTTGTCCCTACCACTATTTATTCTCCTATCTGATAAATATGCATATTTGCACATGTTATCCTTTATCTTGTATAAAAGTTAGATTTGTGTGGTGTGTCGGGTATCACAGAAGACAACATAAATTGGTTGAACTGACAAGATATAAACAATTATCACAAGTGAGACAACTTAAGGATAAGTTGTCGGTTTAAGCTGCAGTTTAGATAAGAAGTGGCTTGTCTTAGCTGCTTGTCTTTACTGGTACACTTAAGGTGGTGTATTGACGGATCACAGTGAGATGTGTTCTCCTAACTGACCTTAGTGGAGAACCAAGATCTCGGTGACTTAGCTGGTCTTAAGCTTGGTAAGACTTCAGCTGTGCATTTGGCTATCTATCACTTTGACCTACTATGGTGAACGTCATCGCGACCGGATCTACGTATCTTGGGTGTTAGTAGTTATTTGTGGCTCAGGCTGGTTGTCTGTATCTTGCAGCCGTATCCTAATAAAATGGGTTAATAATATCCCCTGAGGAACTCGAAAGGATTAGCACACTAAACCCGACCGATTGATTAAGTTCAGGTGTGTTAATAAGGCCGAGTGGTACTACTCAGGAATATAAGATGCTAATTAATTTAAGTTGTCAGTGAGCTTAATTAATTAACGGATAGTTCTATCTTAAAAACGAGATCGATTAAGTCTAAAATACAAGCCCTTGCTCAATTTGGGATAAAGGGGTAAGTCAGCACGGATTCTCTAGTAGAATGCATCTGTGTTTATTAATTAATTTTGCTTTGAGCTGAGCATGGATAATTATTTAATTTGAGGCCCATCTTTATTTCTTGTATTGGATCCCTGATCTGGCCCAAGTAGTTGTCTGGTTATTTATTATCTCTCAGAAATCATTATTAATGGATTAATGTATTTTTACATTATTTAATAATATTATTTATCTGGAATTAATTTGCTGGGCCAATTAATTGATAAATATTAGTAGCCCAGTAAATTAATTAATTGTATTATGGGCTGGTTATGTGGAAGCCAATTAGAAATATAATTAAATTAATGGGATACAAATATATTAATATTATATTGGCTTTTGAAGCCTATATGTATTAGTATTCTGTTCAGAAACAGAATACACACGTTCATAAAATCTCACGCACGCTCGCAAGTAAGAGAGAGATATTTATTTATTTTCTTCAGTTCTCTGAACACCCAGAGGAAGAAAAAGGCCGGGACACAGATCAGAAGATCTAACACAGTAGCAATAATCAAAGCCGCGACAACATACGAAGGAGGAAGGTAGCGTTTCTAACCATCAATTATCCTTCAATTGGTATCAGATCCTATTTTAGGCTCTGATTGGTGCTGTTAGGTGCATGATTAGGGTTTATGTCCATCGTTATCGGGTTAATTTTCGTGTTTGGGGCGGCCTGCGAGCCACTGTTTTGACCTCGTTGTAACGTTTTTCTCAAGAGAAAATCCACGAGTAGTTGATAGGACCAATGTGTTATGTGATTGTACTATTATTGTACTGTAATTGGTCCAAGATGCACGAAAATCTAGGCGCGACACGCAAAAGGACGGAAAAGGGCGAAACCCTAGAAACTGGCAGAAGTTTTCGAATAAGTAAGACGATTTAGTAAACTTTTTTTATAATATTTTCGATTAAAATGGAAGACTGTCAAAATAAAATTAAATGGACCATCAGTTGGATATTTTACTATTTTCGTTTGTACAAAACCTCGTTGAAAATTTGAAAATCCGTTGAATAAGATTTTGTCTGTTTCTTTCTTCGCCGAATTGGATTTTGTTCTTTCCTTCACTACCCCCAATCCTTGACTCAAGAATTTATTCAACCCCTTAAGCTAAGTAGTGGGAATAACATGTTGAGCATGACTATATCCCTAACTTTACCAACTAGGTAGAAATAAGCATGTTAAGCATATAGCCCATTTCATCTTCCTTAACATAATCTAGCATGTTGAGCAATTTCTAGATTAATATTAAGAAGCATTAAACTCAAGGTCACCAATTTAGCTATTTACCCATGATGAACATGCAAGCAAATTAACCGAAGACCAAATTCCATTCAATTAAATAATTTACTATCTTAGGGTAATCAATCCAAAAATAATCGATTATGCAATTATAACCCAGAATTAGCCAAAACTCAAGGAGAAGAATTTAAGCACCAATAGGTCTCAAGCGGGAATCGAGGGCTAGAATGTCATTGCCTCGTCGAGTCGAGAAGTTAGCTAAACATATTTAGAGTATTAAAAACAAAGTTTGTTGGAAGATAAAACATCAAAGAGATAGACATTAAACAAGCAGTAAATGGTATATGATTTGTTTGGAGAAGGACACGCGAACAAGGGAGTTGAGAGAGAAAGGAAGTTACCAATATAAATTGCATTAATGAATTACCAAGTCTTCATTCTCCTAGCTACTTGAAAATTACAAAACATAAAATCTTCTTCTACTATTGTCGTAGGCGAGAGCCAAAGGAAAAGTTAGAGTTTCAAAAGTTATTCTTTACAAGCCACTATTCACTATATATCTTGGTCAAAACACCAAAATGTAGACACCATGAGCCTAACACAAAATAAGTGGTAGACCCAATTTAAATATTCTCAAATCTTCAAGCTTTGACCCAACAACAATTAAATCTTCAAAAGTGGCCCAATTATCCATAATTGATCCATTCCGCTTCTGCATCTGCAATCTTCTTTCTCGTCTTGCATTGTTTCAATTTTACCTCCATTCATTCCATGAGATGGCACACAAATGCACAAATCCAGCCATTTAACTACACAAAACCCAGTGAAAAATGCAAGTAGCAACATACTTATCATCGTCCTTCTATTTCACATGTCGCCATGTAGTCATAACATTCTCGAACACATGATCTTCTTGAGGGCAAGTGATACGTCACGTCTTGGATTCAATCTCCACTGCTCCTCCCCCTAACTAGAAATTGTAGAGCTATATTAATATGAACAAATAAATAAACAAATCTTTCAGATCAAATAGCTTACTTCATATATAATGTGAAAAGGGAGGAGAAAAGAAACTTGATAAACGAAACACTAGAATGAGAAAATTGAAGGTTGAGAGAAAAAAAAATGATGAAAGATAAATATATTTGAAAATAAAATATTCCTAAGAATGAGAAGATTAAATAGATCTATAATTGATTTAGATGCATGTAATTGTGCTTATGAAGTTGAAGCATATATTTTTCACTTCAAAGTGATTTTTACTTTAGTTATATACTCCCTTCGTCCTACAATTCTTGTTCCATTTCTTTTGGGCACGGTATTTTAGGAGAATTATTAGTTGTGTGTAGAGATGGAACAAACAAATAAAGTATTTGTAATGATTTTCTATTTTAGAAAATGGAACAAGAATTGTGGGATGGGGGAGTATATATTTGTTACACACACACACACACACATATGTATATATATATATAGAAATATTAAATTATATTATGTTATATTATTCTTATCATTCTAATTGTTATCTTTCAATGTGCATAGTAAGAATTAAAATCACATAAAACAATTGTAATTTTATTGAACATTTTTTACTTTTACATTTAGTGCAAATTATTAGAGCTGAAAACACTTTTTTTTTGGTAAAATTGTACTAAACTACTCCGAAATATTGCAAACCATTGGAGTTGGCATTTAGTAGAATTTATGCACTATATCGCTCTAATGGTATACTACCCTGCACTATTTTAGTGCATATGAATAGGGAAACACAAAACTTATTGCAAACACTTTTAGCGCTAAATTGTTCTATTTTAGTGCATAAACTGCACTACATTAACAATATGGTAATGCATGAATGAAATTGTTACTCCCTTCGGTCCACTCATCTTGCAACATTTTCCTTTTTAGGTCATCCCACTCATCTTGCAACATTTCCAAAAATAGAAAAAATGAGAGCACCACAATCATTCTAAACAAATGGACCCCATTATTTTTTATTTTACACCACTACTTTACACCTTTACTCCACTATCTTAAACTCCGCGCTCAATCTCAAATGTTGCAAGATGAGTGGGATGGAGGGAGTATTTACTTTCGAATTTTAATGTATACTTCTTACATGATTTTTTTGTTTAGTATTTTATATGGAATAGTTCTAAGTATGTTCATTTCTGTGTGTATGGGGCTTCTTTTTACCTATATTATTCTAATTTATGTAATTACAGAATATAAAGGTAGAACCGGATGATGTTGCTGTTGGAGCTCATGAAACTAAGAATGCTGGGAGCATAAAATAAAGATTGAACTAGAAGACGATATTGTAGCTCATACTAAAACCTCGGAGCATGAGGTTAGTCCTCCAACTGAAGAAAAGAATGAGGAAAATGATCGTCAAGATGGAAAAGAAGTTAGAGATGGTAAAGTGTATATGATCCATCAAGTGAACATAATGTCTATAAAGGTTACATATGATGTTAAAGAGTACAATCATATTCCAACAACTCAAGAAAATAATCAAGGAGATGCTCATCCTAGACATGAAGTGTTGGATGGTAAAGTTATATCTTATCTTCTTTTCAAAACAATTTCCTGTATATCTGTCTTTGTTGATTGTAACCCCCGGCCTGTACAGCTCCATAAGTAAATGGAAAAAGAAATGGGAAAAAGGGCAAGAAAAGAGCTCGAGAAGATGACCAAAAGGACACAGAGGAAAATGATGAGAAAATAGCTCGAGAAGATTGTCTAAGAGGTGATAATCCTCGAGGGGAGCAAGGGAAGGACTGTGAGTTCCTTACATCATTTATTCCAATTTTGTAGCTAGTACTTTCATTTATTGATACTTACATGGTCTATCCATTAACGCGATCCATCATTCGAATCAGGTAGCTCCACTTCTAGTGAAAGAAAACGAGAGCGAGGCACCGACACCGATTGGTATGGCGTAGAACTTTTCAGATCTAGAGTGGTTCAACAGCCCAAGAACCCTTATTTTGTGACCAAGAAACGAAAAAATAGACCTGGTGAACTAGTAAGCATATTGTCTTGAAATGCACATTTATTTTGCATTTTATGGGACTACAGTTTCACTAACATGCACATATTGTTGTAATAGTTGATTTAGATGTTTGTAATTGTGCATATAAAGTTGAAGCATATATTTTGCACTTTAAAGTAATATATACCTCAAGTGTAATTCATTTATTATTATCTAATCATTTTTATTATAAACTAATTTTGAAATATTATTAATGTAAAAATATAGAATTTTTATGTTATGTTTTTATCTTTCAGTGTGCTTTTAAGAATTAAAATAGAAATAACGCCACCTTTTCAACGTCCATGTAGAGCATAAAATCACTTTTTGCAAATTGTTGCTCTGTATATTCTTCTAGCAATTCATTTCGTCACCTTATTGAACATTTTTTTCTTTCTTTTTTACATTTAGTGCAAACAATTGGAGTTAAAAACACTTTTATTGCCAAAATTGTAAAAACCACACTATAATATTACAAACCATTGGAATTGGCATTTTAGTGCATATGAATAGTAAAATTAAAAAAACTTATTGCAACAATTTTGTGCTAAATTGTTCTATGTTTGCTCATAAATTGCACTAGATTAGCACTATCGTAGTGCAAGAATGAAATTAATTTTTATTTTGTAATTGTAATTTATCCTTTCTATAAGTTACACTGAAACCCCCGGAGGTGATGAAGTATCAGATATACGAAGAACCAATCCAACAGTAAAGCAGAGCAAAAGAGAAAACAGAGCAAAAGAGATCTTTGGAAGAGAAACAAAATTTTATTGATAGGAACTTGTTATCTAAGTTACAAAATTTACAACCAAGAAGTATATATAATCTTGAAGGAAATATAAGGTAAGAAACGATTACCTTCCTCCTTCGTATGTTGTTGCATCTCTGATTGTTGTTCGTGTGTCAGATCTTCTGATCTGTGTCCCGGCCTTTTTCTCCTTCTGGGTGGTCAGAGAACTGGAGAAAATTAAGAATATTGTCTCTACACAAACTCACGCACGACGTCTTAATTTTGTGTATATGTGTGTTATGTTTATGAACAGAACACTAATATATATAGGCTTCAAAAGCCAATATAATATTAATATATTTGTAGCCCATTAATTTAATTATATTCCTAATAGGCTTCCACATAATTAACCCATAATATAATTAATTAATCCACTGGGCCACTAATATTTATCAATTAATTGACAGTCAATTAATTCTAGATAAATAACATTATTAAATAATATAAAAATACATTAATCCATTAATAATGATTTCTGAGAGACAATAAATAACTAGACAACTAATTGGGCCAGATCAGGGATCTAATACAAGAAATAAAGCTGAGCCTCAAATTAATTAATTATCTATGCTCAGCCCAGAGCAAAATTAATTAATAAACACAGACTCATTCCACTAGAGATCCGTGCTGACTTACCCCTTTATCCCAAATTGAGCAAGGGCTTGTATTTTAGACTTAATCGATCTCCGTATTTAAGATATAAATATCCGTTAATTAATTAAGCTCAGTGACAGCTTAAATTAATTAACATCTTATATTCCTGAGTAGTACCACTCGACCTTATTAACACACCTGAACTTAATCAACCGGCCGGGTTTAGTGTGCTAATCCTTTCGAGTTCCTTAGGGGATATTATCAACCCATTTTACTAGGATACGGTTGCAAGATACAGACAACCAGCCTAAGCCACAAATGACTACTAGCACCCAAGATACGTAGCTTAAGTCAAATGCACTCAGCTGAAGTCTTACCAAGCTTAAGACCAGCTAAGTCACCGAGATCTTGGTTCTCCACTAAGTTCAGTTAGGAGAACACATCTCACTGTAATCCCTCAATACACCACCTTAAGTGTACCAGTAAAGACAAATAGCTAAGACAAACTACTTGTTATCTAAACTGCAGCTTAAACCGACAACTTATCCTTAAGTTGTCTCAGTTGTGTTAACTGTTTATATCTTGTCAGTTCAACCAATTTGTGTTGTCTTTTGTGATACCCGACACACCATACAAATCTGACTTTTATACAAGATAAATGATAACATGTGCAAATATATATATATATATATATATATATATATATATATATATATATATATATATATATATATATATATATATATATCAAATAGGAGAATAAAATAGTGGTAGGGACAAAACACATTGTATACAAGCATAAAATTTGCTTCCAGTATACAATTCCCAACAAATCTAGGCTCAACATAATCTGATGCGTAACAGCTAAGCTAACTAATTCAAGTAGGACACGTCTCTTGACCGCCATACACTGTTCAAGTGGGAGCAACATCAAGGTGTGTGGGCCATTGATCATCTTTCTGCATGTTGACTTTATCAACGGTGGAGGAAAGGGATCCGAGAGATGAATCACAAGACCCCCCCCCCCCCCCCCCCCGCCCCGCAAGTGGAGAGTACAAGTTGTACTCTCAACTTTGGAAATAAGGTAGGCAAACAAAGTGCGGCCTAAGGGTTTTGTGAGCACATCAACCAATTGATTGGATGAAGAAACATAGAGGATATGGAGATGACCAGACTAAATGTGCTCACGAATGAAGTGACAATCAATTTGTATGTGTTTGCTGCGTTCATGATGCACCGGGTTGGTAGCAAGTGCAATGGCTGACTTGCTATCCGAAAACAATGTAGCATTGGTGAGTGGATGACCAAGATCGGCAATTCAAAAGCCAAAGAACTTCAGCGAAAGCTGAAGCAAGGGCTCGATATTCAGCTTTAGCTGAACTCCATGAGATAGTGGCTTGCTTCTTAGAACGCCAAGAGATTAAAGAATCTCCAAGCAACATGCAGTACCCCGTAACCGATCTGTGTGTATCAATATAGCTAGCCCAATATGAGTGGTTGAACCCCTTCAGATGAAGATTAGAAGCGGATGAATACAATAACCCTTGTCCAATACTACCCTTGAGATACCGTAGCACACGGTGAGCAGCATTCAAGTGAGAATGTCGTGGTCTATGCATAAATTGAGCTAGAGTATTGACGACAAAGGTTATATCGGGACGAGTATTGTAAGGTACATTAACTTCCCAATCAAACGCCGGTATGGGGTAGCATCACCGAGATAATTATCATCATGAGTGTTGAGCTTGAGCTTGGTATCCATAGGAAAGGCGTAGGTTTGCGGTTGCATAGCCTTCCTACTCCAAAGCAACTCCAAGACATATTTGCGTTGGCAAAGAGAAATTCCTTGAGAAGAACGAGCGACCTCCAAGCCATGAAAATACTTGATCCGCCAAGATCCTTAATCTTGAAGGAGGTATCCAAAAATTGTTTCACTCACTTAACTTCGGCCATATTATCACTAGCAAGCAAAATACCATCCACATAAACAAGTATGATAATAGTGTAAGAAGAAGTATGAATGGTGAACAAGGAATAATCTGAGGTTGATTGAGAGAATCCATAACACTTCAAAACATTAGAGAGCTTACAAAACCATTGTCTACTCGGCCTCGTTCGCACCATATAAACTCTTGAGAAGACGACATACTTTCCATGCTCCAGCTTTGTCAAAACCTTGAGGCACTTGAATGTAAACTTCTTCATGTAAATCCCCATGAAGAAGAGCGTTGTTGACATCAAGTCGTTCAAGAATCCAACCTTTAGACACTGCTAAAGCAAGAAGACTGCGGACTATAGTGAGTTTAGCAACGGGGAGAAAAGGTATCACTATAGTCTAAACCTTCCTATTGTGTGTACCCTTTTTGCAACCAAGCGAGCCTTGTATTTTTCCAAAGAGCCATCAGCATGATACTCAACCTTGTAGACCCATTTACAGCCGATAGGGACCTTCAGTGAGAATCCAGGTTTTATTGGCTTCAAGGGCTTGGATTTCAGAAGACATGGTTGCTCTACAATGGGGATTAGTTACAGCTTCTAAATAGGTTTTAGGCTCAAGAATAGAAAAAAGGCCAATAGAATAAGCACGATGGGAAAATGAGACATGAGAATATGAAATATACTTAGAGATAGGATGTGGAATAGTACCTGAGGCCTTGGAGACAGTAGGATTTGGCATAGCTAAAAGACTACTGTAGCATGCATAGTCTTGCAGACGAAGTGGAGGTTGTTTAGTGCGTGTGGAGCGCCTAATAGGAACAACATGAGCAAAAGGAATAGAGGAAGTAGAAGAAGAGGGATTATCAGAGGTAAAGGAAGAAGAAGATGAATCACAAGGCGTATCACAAGGATTGACTGGAGGAGTAACAATAGAAGGATCAGAAATGGTAGGAGAGATAGGATGATAAGTGAGCTCATGAAGAGGAGTTGGTAATGAAGGAAAAGCAGATGAGGAGGGAGTAGGAGGGGAAGCAATGGTGGAGAAAGGGAAAATGGACTCACAAAAAGTAACATCCCTGGAAACAAGATATGATTGTGTGTCAAGATCATATAATTTGTAACCCTTTGATGTGGTGGAATACCCCAGAAAAATACATATGCGAGCTTTAGGATCAAATTTGTTCCTATAGTGGACAAGGTTTGCTTTGCAAAGCACCAAACACCCTTAGAGGAGTATAGTCGGGGAGGGTAGGAGTTTAGGACTTCAAATGGACTCTTGTTATTAAGAACGGGTGTAGGGATGCGATGAAGAAGATGAGTAGCAGTAAGAATGTAATCTCCCCAAAAGGCAAGAGGAAGACTGGATTGGAACCTCAAGGCTCGAGCAATGTTCCAAAGACTCTGGTGTCTACGCTCCACTACCCCATTTTGCTGAGGAGTGTAGACACAACTAGTTTGATGTATTATACCATGAAGATCATAGAAACTGGGAATAAGGAACTCAAAACCATTACCAGTTCGGATGATCTTGATGACAACAGAAAATTGTGTTAAGACAAGCTTATGAAAATGTATGAGATGTGTTGTTGTGTCAGACTTATGCTTCATGAGACAACACCATGTGACTCGTGTAAAGTCATCAACAATGGTAAGGAAGTATTGGAAACCCTCATGAGTGGGAACAGAAAAAGGGAGAATAAGCTCAAAAGGAGATGCAGACTTTATTGAACTTTGATTAAAAGGTTTTCTATGAAACTTTGCAAGAGGACAAATACCACAAGATTTTTCTACACTTTTGTCTGTAAGTAAAAAGTCAATAAGTGACATTCTAGAAAAGGAAATATAGCTTAATCTAGAGTGCCAAGTATGAGATGAAACTGCTGCAGCAGTGGAGAATGTAGCAATAGGACTTGGAGTTGGTGTAGGTGTAGAGTGAATGAGAAACAAGCCTTGGTAAATTTTAGCTATGCCAATCCTCTGCCCCTGCTTGTGAACCTGTATGGAGCAAGCACCAAAAGCAAAGTTAAGTCCTAAAGGTGTAGTTGTAATTAAGCGCCTAACTAACATGAGGTTCACATTGAAACTAGGAACACAAAGAACAGAACGGAGAGCAGCATTAAAAAGGGTAATAGAACCAATGTGGGTGATAGGGAATTTATCCCCAGTAGGTAGGATAACATAACTATCCTTTATGGGTTGAGGGTTAGATAACAATGACACATTTCCTACCATATGATCTTTGGCTCTAGTATCAATGATCCATGAACCATATGGAATGTTTCCAATTACACCATTACTATAAGCAGAATAAGAACAATATGCTATTATATTACCAGAAGAGGCAAAGTCGATGCTTTGGAACAAGAGGGGGGTAAGGGATGAGAGGACTGAGAGAGGTTTTGAATGAGGCTCAACAAGTGTGTTGGGTTATAAGTCAGTGGTTGTCCTTAATAACCGCTCTAGAGGGTACTTAGTATTATTTTAACAAAAGTTCTTGTAATAGGACTTTCTGTTTATCGGTAATGGGGGGAAATCATAGTGATTTGATACTATGGAATTGAAGATCCCAAAAGCCGTCTTGTATCCTTTGTGTAGTGTCTAGATGATGTAATAGGCTAGACTATTTGTATTTTCATTATCGTTTTTGTCTAAGTCCTGTAAAGGGGTAAGTGTTGGTCTGATCTTCAGTAGGAAGTTACTTTCCAGAACCCCACTTCATCATTGTAAGAGCTGGTGTTCATAGGTCATCAGCTGACTTCGATCAGTAGATGATTTCTCTTCAGCTGACCCACATCAGTAGAAGAACACAGTATCAAAGCTCAGTACCTTCAGAGTAGCTGACTTCACTCAGTAGAAGATTCGTTATCAGCAGACTCAGACGAAGAAGACAGAGATCGTATCGAGTCTCTCATGAACCGACAGAAACGACCCGAGTTTTAACACCATTCGAAAGTCAGCAGAAGATCATACGAGGATGAGAGAGAGTCAACTCAGATGAAGACTGATGTCCAACAAATCTCACCTACCACAAACCTCGACCAATGAGAAGCAGTCTAAGCTCTACCTGCTCTGACCAACTAAAGCTGCTCTCATGCACAGTGACCAACTACTCTGCGATAACATTTCGAACATATGGCCGTTTTCCTTGGACGTTTGTGACACGTGGCATCGTACCCTCCAACGGACAAATGCCTGGGTCACAACTATAAATAGAGAAGGCTTTCCGAGCTCCACGCACGGGATATCAAAGGGATTACACGCTCAAGCTTTTGAAACACTCTAGCGCCTTTCACGAAGATCCAGCGAAGAACTTGCTCATTAGAATATTTCTAGTTCTTCTCTCTAGAGTTTCCTTCTTTAGATCCCTCTTCTCTATCTAAGCTCAATTGTTTATATCCATAGCTTAGAACCTTCGAAGGAGTTCACAATTCGTGACTGTTCTTATTGTAAGAACTCCTTCATAGTTGGAGAACATCCCCTCCCCTTCAAACTTCGGTTTGGATTGTAAATTCGCTAAGGACTATAACTTATAAGGGTCTGTCCAGTGCATAGATACCTTGCTGAGGCTTGCTCAGATTAATCAACAAGACCTCCTGTTCATCAGGACCGTGGACGTAGGATCTTGCGTATCCGAACCACGTTAAAAATCGCTTGTGTCATTTACTGTTTTATTGCATTGCATTCAAACCATCTTACAAACTCATAGTTTGCATAAAACATACTGGAAAGTGCTTTAGCCAAAATTATTTGGTTTGCGAAAAACCCGTTTTCAAATCGAGACGAAGTCTATCGGGCCCTACACACTTATCCACACTAAGTCTCCGACTGAGAATCAAATACTGATAAAAGTCAGTAGGAGAAACTCAGTAGTTGACTCACTCTGACCCTCGATCAGAAGGTTACTATTTGGCACTGTTCATCAGTTGCAACCTATAGCTTAGCTGTCCTTCGCGTTTGAGAAAAAGTACTTGTACTCAGGTGTATTCACCCCCCCCCCCTCTACACCTGACTCTTGTCTTCGGACCAACAATTGGTATCAGAGCTTCGGTGTTCTCCTGATCATCGATTCTGAAAATCTGGTCTACTCGAATAGATCCTGAAAACTTTTTTCACTGCACAAGCATCTCTTCATACATCCTTATACTCTCACCCATTATGTCTGACATGTCAGGTATACGGATGGTGCCAATGTTCTCTGTGGAGAACCGAACGGTATGGCGCATGAGAATGGAGGCGCACCTTACATCGCTGCACGACAGCATGATTGATGTCCTAGAGACAGGACTTATCATTCCCATGATCGACAACGTTCAATATGCCGATGTGGGAGGTGTAGGAGCACAGACTGTTGCTAAAGTCGCGAAAGATAAATCAGCCTTCACACCTGAAGAGAAAAAGCTGCACAACCTCGACCGAGTTGTGCGGAATGCAATCCTGACTACGCTCAGCGATTCACACCTCGGGAGGGTGCAAGATTGTAAGACGGTAAAGGAACTTTGGGATGCCCTGGCTGTACTGAGCCAAGGAACCCCGCAGATTAAAGAGAACAAGCTCGAGCTAGAGCCTCAAAAGTTTGACACATTTGCCATGGAGCCCAACGAGACCATTGACGAGCCTAGCGTCAGATTTACAAACCAGATCAATGTGATCAACGGGCTGGGGAGGACGTTCACCAACAAAGAGATGAACACCAAGATCTTGAGAGCATTGCCTCGACTGAAGTGGCTTCCTTTTACTACTTATTTACGTCGCTCAGATCTAAATGCTCTAACTCCTGATGTTTTTCAGAATTAGCGACGGAGGAATTCGAGCACAGCCTACCCCAACGATGTTCCAGTGCTCCAGCTGACACCCAGATAGATCATGCTTATAAAGCAACAATCAGCAAAATTGGAGCCAACCCTATTTCTTCCAGCAAGACAGCAGCTGCGTCAGATGCTAAGTCTTCAGAGACTCCTGCTATTGATCAGCTTGCACTCATGGCCCTCAAATATCAAGGAGAAAAAGAAAGAGTCAGAAAGCTGAAGAAATATCACAAAGACTCTCCCTCATGTAAAAAGGATTATCGAAAAAGGGAAGAATCTAAAACTTCTACTGATTGCAGGAACGCAGAACCTGCTGCTAGTCCATCCAACAACTCAGCTGGAAAAGGCGGTAGAACCTCTATATGCTACAACTGCAAGAAAGAGGGCACTATCAGTACGACTGTCCCGAACTCTCAGCTGCTCAACGAGCAGAATGGCAGGCCAGACGCGAGAAATTTGCTCGAAGAAGGCAGGCCTATATCGCTGGAGAAATATCCGACGACTCAATCGAGGAAGATACATTCATGTATTCTTCTAAAGACGAAGCTGCATTTGTCGCCGTTGAGATCAGAGAAACAGATCCTCAATCAACAGCTGAATATTGTTTGATGGTCGGAGAAGAGGCTGGGGTAAACTTGAAACTTAATATAACCTCCTCTTCACAAAGCACACACAACACATGCTCGGTCACAGATGAACCTCTAGACGTGGTGCAAGCATATGATGATCTACTAGAGGAGCAGATTCAGCTAAGTAGAGAGTTCAGCAGAACTATTCAGGAATTGGAACAGGTAAAGGCTGAGAATCAGAGGCTTTCTTCTGATTGTCAGGTCTCTACTGATTCAGAGAATCTGGTTGCGAGACTGAAGGAAGAGATTAAATCTCTTATGAATAAGTCTCAGTTTCAAGAAACTCAGTTATCAGTTCTGACCAAAGACAAGTCTGAGAAAGATACTGAAATAGCCCGACTCAGTCAGAAACTCGCAGAAGTTGAAAAAGATTATGAATCACTTCGGAAAAGTGATGAGGTCTGGCGAGGACTGATGATTGAACAGTACCTAGGAGCAAAAGAGAAGTTGGAAAGCATGCTTAGAGCTCAAAGGCCACTAGCCATGAAAGAAGGACTTGGCTACATTAATAATGATTTATGAGAGACAATAAATAACTAGGCAACTAATTGGGCCAGATCAGGGATCTAATACAAGAAATAAAGCAGGGCCTCAAATTAATTAATTATCTATGCTCAGCCCAGAGCAAAATTAATTAATAAACAAAGATTCATTCCACTAGAGAATCCGCGTTGACTTACCCCTTTATCCCAAATTGAGCAAGGGCTTCTTTTTAGACTTAATCGATCTCCGTATTTAAGATAAAAATATCCGTTAATTAATTAAGCTCACTGACAGCTTAAATTTATTAACATCTTATATTCCTGAGTAGTACCACTCGACCTTATTAACACACCTGAACTTAATCAACCGGCGGGTTTAGTGTGCTAATGCTTTCGAGTTCCTCACGGGATATTATCAACCCATTTTACTAGGATACGGTTGCAAGATACAAACAACTAGCCTGAGCCACAAATGACTACTAGCACCCAAGATACGTAGCTTAAGTCAAATGCACTTAGCTGAAGTCTTACCAAGCTTAAGACCAGCTAAGTCACCGAGATCTTGGTTCTCCACTAAGGTCAGTTAGGAGAACACTTCTCACTGTGATCCGTCAATACACCACCTTCAGTGTACCAGTAAAGACAAGCAGCTAAGACAAGCCACTTTTTATCTAAACCGCAGCTTAAACCGACAACTTATCCTGAAGTTGTCTCAGTTGTGATAACTGTTTATATCTTGTCAGTTCAACCAATTTGTGTTGTCTTCTCTGATACCCGACACAGCACATAAATCTAACTTTTATACAAGATAAAGGATCACATGTGCAAATATATATATATTTATTAGATAGGAGAATAAAATAGTGGTAGGGACAAAACACATTGTATAAAAGCATAAAATTTGCTTCCAGTATACAAAATCCCAACAATTCTCCCACTTATACTAAAGTAAACTTTTAGTATACAATGTGTCAGTTCTAGGTACAAACTAGTACTCAACTATCTCTCAGCTATCTATCCTATCTATTACTGCATCTTCTCCCACTTATACAAAAGTTTCTGTAGTCCTAAGTGCGGGGTATCTCTACCACTCCTAAGCCACGAACATGCTTCTCGTAAGCCGTGAGTGATAAGCTCTTTGTGAAAGGATTAGCTAGGTTGACTTTAGTTCCAATTTTGTCAATCACCACGTCACCTCGATTTAAACATACTCGTATAATGTGGTACTTCTTGTCTATGTGTTTAGACGCCTTGTGAGATCTAGGTTCCTTAGAATTTGTCCATCGCACCCGCATTATCACAATAAATCGTGATCGCCTTAGGCAAATTCCCGAACAATATCAAGATCCAGGAGGAAATTCTTGAGCCAAACCGCCTCTTTCGAAGCTTCACGGCGCCCACATACTGCTTCCATGGTTGAGTCCGCAATGCATTTACGCTTTGCACTCCTCCATGAAATGGCTCCACCTCCCAAGATAAACACATAACCCGAGGTAGACTTCTTCTCGTCTCTGTCAGCCTTGAAATCTGATTCTGTATAACCCAAAGACACTAGACTGTCTGACTGGTAAACAAACCTATAATCTGTAGTCCATTTAAGGTACTTGAGAATATGCTTGACTGCAGTCCAGTGTTCCTTTCCAGGATTATACTGATATCTTGAGACCATGCCTACAAAATATGAGATATCTGCTCTCGTAAAAAGCATCACATACATGAGGCTACCGACAGCGAAAGCATATGGTACTAGCCTCATACTTTCTATCTCTTCATGCGTTTTAGGGCACTGATTCTTGGATAGAAAAATGCCATGTCTGAAAGGTACTGAACCTCTCTTGGCTTTTTGCATGCTAAAACGAGCAATAACAGTGTCAATGTAGGACACTTGTGACAAGCTTAACATCCTTTTCTGGCGATCTCGGATAACCTTGATCCCAAGGATGTAAGCAGCTCCACCTAAGTCCTTCATTTGAAACTGCTCGGATAACCACGTCTTTACGTCTGATAACACTTCAACATTGTTGTCAATGAGAAGGATGTCATCTACGTAAAATGTAAGAAACACCACTCATCCGTTAACATAAATACGATACACACACCTCGTTAGGACATGATACAAATCCATAGGATTTGACTACCTCCTCGAAAACGCTGGTGACATAACCGGAAAGCTTGCTTAAGTCCATGAATATACTTCTTAAGCTTCCAAACTAGATGCTCTTCGCCCTTCTTCACATAACCATCTGACTGTTTCATGTAGATGTCCCTACCTTTTTCAAGGTGACCGTTTAGGAATGCGGTTTTGACATACATTTATCAGATCTCTTGGTTCATGTGAGCTGCTATGGTAAGGAGAATCCGAATGGACTTGATCATTGCTACAGGCGAGAAGGTCTCTTAGTAATCGATACCTTCTTTCTGGGTAAAACCCTTCGCCACTGGCATGGCCTTAAACGCCAAGATCTCTCCATTCGGTCCTCTCTCTTTCTCTTGTATAACCACTTACTACTAATAGCCTTGCAGCCCTCAGGTAGTTCAGTGATCTCGTATACATCCATATCAATTATGGACTTAAATTCTGAGTCCATGACGATTCGCTAGGAATCTGCATCTACATCTCCCACTGCTTCGTTGTAAGTCCAGGGATCCACGGTATCTTGTTCATCTGCCGGGAGATGATCAAATGTCTCCCCAGCGAACATATACCGATCAGGTGTAAATATCACCCTCCCATTACGTCGAATAGTGCCAGACGTTGTGTTAATAGATTGTGCAGTTACTCGTGGAGTACTATCTTGCACAACTGGCTGTTCAAGTGAAACTTGAACACCTTGTAATTCCTCAAGGATGATGTCGACTCGAGATTTATGGTTACTAATGTAATCCTCTTCTAAGAACCGAGCGTTCGGGCTAACAACGATCGTCTGTTCTTTAGGATCATAAAAGTATCCACCCTTCGTTTCCTTCGGATACACTATGAACAACATCACTTCGAACGTGATTCCAATTTGTCGGCTTGCCTATTTAGCACGTAAGCGGGGATAACCCCCAAATCCTTAAGTGGTGCATACCGGGTTTGTGCCCGCTCCACAACTCGAAAGGGATCTTTTGTACCGACTTGGAAGGCACACGGTTGGCAGAAGTATCGCTGCGATCTCTAGAGGCATATCTCCAAAAGGAAACTGGAAAGTTGCATAACTTCATCATCGACCGAACCATCTCTAAGAGACTTCGGTTCCTTCTCTCTGATACACCATTCTGCTGAGGCGTGCCCAGTGCTGTAAGCTAGGATGTAATCCCACATTCGGTCAAGTAGTCCTTAAACTCGTTGGGTAGGTATTCCCTACCACGATCAGATCGTGGTGTTTTGATTTCTTTACCTAGCTTCTTCTCCACTTCTGCCTTGAATTCCTTAAAGGTTTCAAAGCAATCCAACTTGTGGAGAAGAAAGTAAACATATCCATACCTCGTGTAATCGTCAGTAAATGTGACGAAGTACTCATACCCTCCACGAGCTTGTGTAGACATAGACACACACAAGTCAGAATGTATCAAACTTAATACTTCTGTGGCTTTATAACCCTTTGCCTTCAAATGCCTAGTCATCATCTTTCCTTCCAAACAGGTTTAGCAAGTTGGAGATGGTTCAACTTGGAGAGACTCCAATGATCCATATTCCACCAACCTTTGAGTCCTGTTAAGATTGATGCGACCTAGTCTTAAGTGTCACAGATAAGTTTGGTTTACCTTAGAAGACTCTTTCCTCTTCTTAGGATTTGATGATAAGGAAGCAATATTAACAGAACTAAAGCATAATAATAAATAAATGCGCAAATAGGAAATTTAAAATATCATTACCGGGCTTTAAAATACGTAATTCCTAACTATTACATAGCCCAATCGTTATCTGGCGAACTTCACTGCTCAAATTCATGCCCTCCGAGCCGCGATTCGATCAATTGAAAGAGGGGAAAGGTAATTGGAACTCTCACGATCATCATGTAACGGATTCCGGCCGAGATTAGTCCCTCAATTTCCCAAATTTCAAACGATTTGCCGGAACGAATTCATGACGAGCAGCAAACTTCAGACGTCAATTCCGATCGCATCTGGGATCGGATGACCCCTTACGACCAATAGACCGCGAGCAAGTAAGACGAGGAATCCAGAGGTTCAAGCCGATCGTCAATCGGACTCCAGATCCGCCGGGAATCGCCACCGTATGATGCGTCGGAACCCTAGCCAAATTAGGGTTTTCCGGCCGAATTGGAGATTTCTGGACAGCACGACCACTTCTCCTTTCCGATGCTATTTCAGACAAACCAGAAATCAGAATGGGTCGTGCGACCTATCCAGACGAAGCTAACGAAAAAACGAACTAAAATATTTGAACAGATCGGATAAATAAGTTTGCACGCGCCCCCACGCGCCTCCTGAAGATAACAACCTTTTCCGTCTATCTACGCCATCGCGCCTCGATTTCCGTGCAACCCGAACCAAAATACAGTACAAACACAGTACAATTACGTAACACATTGGTCCTATCAACTACTCGTGGATTTTCTCACTAGAAAAACGTTACAACGGGGTTAAAACAGTGGCTTCTGTGATACCCGACACACCACACAAATCTAACTTTTATACAAGATAAAGGATAACATGTGCAAATATATATATATATATATATATATATATATATATATATATATATATATATATATATCAGATAGGAGATACGAGCATAAAATTTGCTTCCAGTATACAAAATCCCAACAACCTGACTATACAATGTGTTTTGTATACTGGAAGCAAATTTTATGCTTGTATATAATGTGTTTTGTCCCTACCACTATTTATTCTCCTATCTGATAAATATGTATATTTGCACATGTTATCCTTTATCTTGTATAAAAGTTAGATTTGTGTGGTGTGTCGGGTATCACAGAAGACAACATAAATTGGTTGAACTGACAAGATATAAACAGTTATCACAACTGAGACAACTTAAGGATAATGTTGGTCCCGAGTGTACGGTCAGGTGTAGAGGGGGGAGGGGTGAATACACCTGATTCGATTTCTCAACTTCAAACTCGAACAGTCCTATTCAGGATGGTGTCCGACCAAACAGCTTCAGTTCGGCTGCAACAACCGTTCTGAATCGAGTTAAAGGCTAAAAGAGTACTCACTCAGCTGAGATCTGCTAACTGACTAGGTCAGAATTCAGTATCGATCAGTGAGAGTTCAGTGTGCGGAATTGTGTAGGCCCAAATCAGTTTTAATGAGGAAAACGTTTTAAGTCTCAGTTCAGTAGATTTAAAAGTTTAGTATGCTGAGACAGTTGATTGATTTTAAATATGATGTTCAGTATGAATAGTAAAATCAATGCAACAGTTAAGAAAGCAGTAAGAGACACAGGATTTTAAAGTGGTTCGGATATCGCTCAAATCCTACGTCCACTGTCCCGAATGATCAGGAGGCTATTTATTATCCTGAGTTAGTCTCAGTCAGCTTGCACACTGGGCAAAGTCGCGTCTTGGTTTTTATACTGATCTAAGTCTCAGTTTACAACACTATCAAACTTAAAGTGTTTGACAAACTTCTCCAACAGTGAAGGAGTCCTTATACAATGAGGATTGGGTTCAAATGTGAACTCCTTCGTCTAAGCTATAGATAAGAACGGTTGAGCTTAGGGTTAGAGGGATAGGGAATATGAGAGAGTAGCTTCTAGATTGACGAACAGCTGAAGGTAAGCTATAAGTTCGTGTAACATCGATTGGATACTAGAGGCTTTATATGTTGGTTTAGCTTGATTCCCTATGAGCTAGAATGTAGTCTTTCGCCGGAGATTGTTCTTCGAGTTCTTGCTAAGACTTTGTTCTTTTGAATTCGCTCTTTTTCGCGCTCTCTCTAGTTCTTCGTTTCTTGAGTTGAGTGCTTCAAATCTTGAATGATCCCTCTATTTATAGAGCAAAGATTGAAAATAGATCCGTTGGAGACGATCTTCTTCTCTCTCTCTCTTTTTGGTAGCAAACGGCTCTTTTGGTGTAGGTAACAGTGTACTTTCCCACCTTTTTAGGTAAAAGGTTGACTGCAGCTTTAGCAGGTGAGAAGACACGTGTATGCTTGTCATTCGTTGAGGTGGATGGAGTGGTTAAGACAGCACAAACTTCGAGACAAACTGAAGCTGACTTCTCTCTTCCTCGTACATGACAATGCTGATTGTCTTTCAAAAGATTCTGACAGTCCTGAAGACTATCTGCCGTTCTTGAGTCTCGATCTTGTATTCGTAGATAGGACCGCCGAGATAAGTCTACGATGATCAGCTACGAGTCCAAGGTGAACTACCTTCGCTGAGTTCGGTTCAACCGACTCTCTCGCATATCTTTGCTCCCGCCGAGTCCAAGATATTCGGAGTCTTCTTGCTGTGCTTGAGGCAAATAAGCTACTGAGCGCCTTGACCAGAGCAGAGTGTCTACTGAGTCTGAAACCTCAGAGACAAATACGAATACAAAGGAATGGTTCACCAATCAGATAGGGTTTTGGGATCTTCAAATCTTCTCAACAGTTCAGAGCACGAGGCTACTGAGCGTGATCCAGTATAGAAGATAGAGTCATTTCCCACAAGTATGATCATGCTGAGGATTGAATCATCACCCAACAATTTCCCCCTATTTGATGATGCCAAAACCTATCATCTATGTCCTATCAACTATGCTAAACACTAACTTACTCAGAAACAGAGCTCCTTACAAATATTACAAGTAGGATTAGTGGAGTTGTCTGGTAAGTGCTAGACTACTGAGGGAGACAGGGCAGAACAATTTCCCCCTTTACATTAATTTCCCCCATGCAACAATTTCCCCCTAAGTGAAATAATAACTCTCCGAAAGTCTAGTCTATCAGAGATCTAACCGAGCAAAAACTGACAAGTAAATAAACAAAGTGTGTGTGTGTCAGTAATCACTTCAGTGATTCTGAGTGTTAAAGTATAAAGCAAACACGGTTATTTAGACAACAAGTAGTTGTCAGAGCCAAAAGAAGATTTGTATATATATAATAACTAGTTCAGTACATTACAAATCTTGCTAAGCTAAAAGGAGAACTAAGGGGGAGAACCCTTAAACTGCTGAATCCTATTCATGAAACCTTGGGATTTATCTTCGGGCAGTGGGACTCCATACATTCCGAACGTGTTCTTCCTCGCCCGTGTATTCGGCGAAGTCTCGCTGGATCATCTTGTTCTAGACCTCTGTTTAACGCAGCATTCTTCACTTCTTGTTCAATCATTCCGAGATGTACTGAGTCGTCTTGTCTTCTGGGTGGAGGAATGATCCTTGCTTCGTGAACGCCGACTACTACCCCTTCGATTCTTGCTCCGTACATATATGGGTAAAGATCGCGGGTTCGTAATGGTCATCCACTCGACATAGGCATCGGCCTTAGACATTTCGAGGCCGAATCGCCGTAAATAATTTCTCTTGATAAACTCTATCTTGGCCGATTCCCATCTCACGATTGAACCGAATAGGCATCCATTCGTCCGATCTCGGCCATCTATGTGTTTTCGATCGTTTGGCTTCCCGAACCTTCGTATCGATAAGGAATGTCGGCTTTCGAAGGAACTCTCGGCTGGCCTCTTGTTCAGACGCTTCCCGAGTGCCTCAAGGTGCGCCAAATGTATCCCTCCGTCCGGCGGCCTCTATCCGTCTAGCTTCCTCTCCTCGTAGAGATATCTATCCATCGAGCAAAGATTTCTTCGGTTTACGTATCTTGCTCTTGAGGCTTCGAGGAGCTTGTTCGACTCCAGCGGGGTACTAGATCTAGATTTGGATGTACCCTACCTTTCGGTACTCTTCTGCGCTTTGCTCCTTTTCTTTTTCTCTGTCCTCTTCATCCGTTATGATGAGCTTTCTCGGAGAAGCGTCTAGCGGTTCTCTTTCCTCCTCTGGATGGGGCTTTAGTCTTTCCTTTGGCAGGCTTAGACTTTGGCTTGTTAGCTGCTTCGGCCTCTGCAATTTCTCGGCCGTCTCTCATCCACAGCTATTTGGCCTTCCTCCTCAGCAGATATGTACCTTAATCTCTTTCTTTGGAGGGGTTGGAATTTTAAGCTTCGTTTGCCCTTGCCTTCTTGAACTGGTGGTGGAAGAGGAGCCTCTTCTTCTTACGAGTCCTCCACCGCTCGTTCGGCGTACTCAAGCAACCTCCTTAATAATATCTTTGGGAGTCCGGGTTGCCTGAGTAGTCTGCTGGGGTCCTGAGCCACTTGGGCCGGTTTCAGCTGTGCTCGCAGCCGAAACACCCTGGGCCTCACCCTTCTGAGACTGAGTTTGAGTCTGGGATGACTTCAGTGTAGCTTCTCCCTTAGATTTTGGACTTTTGGTGGGAGTCAGCTTCTCAGTACTTTTCTTTCCTTCCCTTTTTCCTTCACTTTCCCCCTTTTTGGCATCATCAATGAGCACCGGGGTAGGGACTAGGACTGACTTCTTCAGACTTTTGTAGGAGGTTGACAGCTCATCAAGACGATGGTGGAGCATTGTCAGAGCCTCATGCAACTCGTTCCTCTCCATGGTAAGGTTTTCCTTGTACTGCTTGTGAGAGAGGTCAGCTGCTTCCTTGAAGTCTTTCAGCTTCTCAGTGATCTTGTCTTCCAAGGCCGGTTGGATATTCTCAAGTCTTTGTTCGGTGGCCTCGGATTGTTCGATGATAGCGTCAGATGAGCCGGTTTAGAAGCCAAAAATTCATCAAGTAGCTTGGCTTGGCTCTCCTGAAAGATCTTGAGCTGAGCTTCAAATTTGACTTGCTGCTGAGCCAACGCTTCGAAATAAGCGCGGAAACATCCGGGGCCGGCTGATGAAGAGACAGAAGACTTCAGCCCCTGAAGTTCTTTAGTCGTGGCTTGAGCAGTCTGCTTCCATGTCCTATGGATAGCCTTCGCAAGATTTCGATTTTTGATCCCTTGGGCAGTTAAGGCTTTTGCCACTGATCGAGATCTCTTTGCGATCTGGCTGGGCGCTGCTTCGAAAGTCGACTGCAGCAAGAGCTGAGCGGGCTCTGCTGAGGACGAAGCACCAACCTTGGACTTCTCAGGACCAAGGATACTGAGTGGTGGTGCTGCTTCAGTATGGGTTCCTTCAACTGTGGATGTCCCTCATCAGGCTTTCCAGGGCCTGAATCACTGGGTGGGTCCTGACCGTCGTGGTCAGACCCATCTGAGGGCGGCGAGCCAGCTGCTTGGCGTCGATCAGCAATAATTGCAAGCATGGCTGCCCTTAGATTCTCCATCGTGTTGAGGTTCTCAGGCTCTGAATAGCCTATCTCCTCACGCAATCTCAGTTCTTCCAAGTGTAGCTGCTGACAGGAGTAGTGTAGAACAAGGCGTTGAAGCTGAGGCCACTCCTGAAAGCGTAGGATCATATGGAGCCTTGCTGACTTGGCTAGGACGAGCAAATCTGAATGGTCAGCAAGCTCTGGAATGAACTGGATGATCTCTCGGGAAGCTCTAGAGACGATCATTGAAGCTTCCATCCCGATTGATTCACCTTCGGATGCGTCTCGGACCCAAGTCTATGTGTGAAGTCTCGCTCTTCAGTTGGAGGGACTGAGCTGAGTGGAGGGACAGAAAGGGGGCTGTCTAGGCGCTGAATATCTGCGCTCTGAGCTTCAGAAGCATCCCCTTGGTCCCTTTCAGTGGAAACAATCTTCTCCACTGACTGAGTCTTCTCAGAAGACTCGGACTCATCAACCAGCTGCAGGGGCGGAGTAGTCTTCTCAGGAGTCTGTTCAGCAGGCACTTCTGGAACCTCCTCAGTAGCTGGCACCTCAACGGCTTTCTTCAGTTTCTTTGCCGGTGCCTTAGGAGTTTTAGCGGGAGGGGTTCTTTTCTTTGTAGGCGTAGCCTGCTGAGACTTTGATTGCGGAGAGACTGCTGAGGGTCCTGACCCTATCTGCTGAAGCGCTGCTGTCTTGTTGTGAAATCTGACCTTCTTCACATTGAAGTATTCCTTGTCACTGTAGGTGATAGGCTTAGATCCACATAAATCTTCGATCATGATGGACAGTTTGAGTCCATACAGCAATTTGCCCTTTGCGCTCAGCATGTTCGATGCCTTGTCGAACTTAGCAGCCTGAGCCATGAATTCTCGGACAAAGAACTCCATCCAATTAATCTGGGCTCGGTCGTATATGGCCATCATCATCTGAATCTTAGGCCTCGATGAAGGAATAATAGGGTTTACAGTAAGGCTACCTTCCTCCTGGTGTGTTGTCGCGGCTCCGATTGTTGCTCCCGTGTCGAGATCTTCGATCTCGTGTCCCCGGCCTTTTTCTCCCTCGGGTGGTCAGAGATCCGAAGAAAATAAATTTATTCTCTCTCTATAAACTCACGCCACTCTCGATTTTTATGAATCAATTGTGTGAGTTTCTGAACAGAATACTAATATATATATAGGCTTCAAAAACCTATATAATATTAATATATTTGTAGCCCATTAATTTAATTATAATCCAATGGGCTTCTATTAAATCGCCCATAATATAATTAATTAATTTATTGGGCTACTAATATTTATCAATTAATTGGCCCGACCAATTAATTCCGGATAAATGACATTATTAAATAATGTAAAAATACATTAATCCATTAATAATGAATTTCGAGAGACAATAAATTACTAGACAACTAATTGGGCCGGACTGGGGATCGAATACAAGAAATAAAGTTTGGGCCTCCAATTAATTAATTATCCATGCTCACCCGAGCAAAATTAATTAATTAACACGATTCATTCCACTAGAGAATCCGTCTTGACTTACCCCTTTATCCCAAATTTGAGCAAGGGCTTGTATTTTAGACTTAATCGATCTCCGTATTTAAGATAGAAATATCCGTTAATTAATTAAGCATACTGATCGCTTAAATTAATTAACATCTTGTATTCCCGAGTAGTACCACTCGACCTTATTAACACACTCTGAACTTAATCAACCGGCCGGGTTTAGTGTGCTAATCCTTTCGAGTTCCTCGGGGGATATTATCAACCCATTCCTCGGGATACGGCCGCAAGATACAGACAACCGGCTGAGCCACAAATGACTACTAACACCCAAGATACGTAGATCCGGTCGCTCATTGGACGTTCACCATAGTAGGTCAAAGTGATAGATAGCCAAATGCACTCACCAAGTCTTACCAAGCTTAAGACTAGCTAAGTCACCGAGATCTTGATTTTCCACTAATGTCAGTTAGGGAAACACATCTCACTGTGATCCGTCAATACACCACCTTAAGTGTACCAAGTAAAGACAAGCGGCTAAGACAAGCCACTTCTTATCTAAATCGTAGCTTAAACCGACAACTTCATCCTTAAGTTGTCTCGGTTATGTTGCTTGTTTATATCTTGTTAGTTCAACCAATTTGTGTTGTCTTCTGTGATACCCGACACACCACACAAATCGAACTTTTATACAAGATAAAGGATAACATGTGCAAATATACATATTTATCAGATAGGAGAATAAAACAGTGGTAAGGACAAAAACACATTGTATACAAGAATAAAAGTGCTTCCAGTATATAAAATCCCAACAATTCTCCCATTTATACTAAAGTAAACTTTTAGTATACAATGTGTCTATATCTCAGCTATCTAGGTACAAACTAGTACCCAGCTATATCTTAGCTATCTATCCTATCTATCACGACATCTTCTCCCACTTATACAAAAGTTTCTGTAGTCCTAAGTGGGGCATCTCTACCATCCCAAAGCCACGAACATGCTTCTCGTAAGCCGGGAGTGGTAAGCTCTTCGTGAAATGATTAGCTAGGTTGACTTCAGTTCCAATTTTGTCAATCACTAGGTCACCTCGATTAACGAATACTCGTATAATATGGTACTTCCGGTCTATGTGTTTAGACGCCTTGTGAGATCTAGGTTCCTTAGAATTTGTCACTGCACCCGCATTATCACAATGAATCGTGATCGCCTTAGGCAAATTCTGAACAATATAAAGATCTTGGAGGAAATTCTTGAGCCAAACTGCCTCTTTCGAAGCTTCTGAAGCAGCCACATACTCTGCTTCCATGGTTGAGTCCGCAATGCATTTCTGCTTTGCACTCTTCCATGAAACGGCTCCACCTCCCAAGGTAAACACATAACCCGAGGTAGACTTCTTCTCGTCTGACTGGTCAGCCTGGAAATCCGATTCTGTATAACCCAAAGACACTAGACTGTCTGACTGGTAAACAAGCCTATAATCTCTAGTCCGTTTAAGGTACTTGAGAATATACTTGACCGCAGTCCAGTATTCCTTTCCAAGGTTAGACTGATATCTTGAGACCATGCCTACGGCATATGAGATATCTGCTCTTGTACAAAGCATCGCATACATGAGGCTACCGGCAGCGGAAGCATATGGTACTTGCCTCATATTTTCTATCTCTTCGGGGCGTTTTAGGCGTGGCACTGATTCTTGGATAGAAAAATGCCATGTCTGAAAGGTACTAAA
>CM054823.1:16696885-16864924 GCA_028984105.1 Lavandula angustifolia
GTCAGGCGCTCAGTAGATTATCTGCCTCAGTACCAGAAGTAGAAGACTCAGTGATACTGGACTCAGTAGGAGCAAGATATGCGAAAGGAGTCGGTGGAACCGAACTCGGCGGAGTAGTTCACCGAACTCGAGCCGATCTTCGGAGAGCCGACTCGGCGGGAGCATGCTGCGAATCGAGATCGACTCAAGCAACGGCCGGATAGTCTTCCCGACCGTCGATTCTCTAAACTCAAATCAGCAGAGTCAATATGAGGAAGAGAGAAGTCAGCTTCAGATCTCCTTGAAGTCTGTTCTGTCTCACCTACATTCGTGAACCTCGACCAATGATAAGCAGCCACCTGTCCTATATCTGTTAAAGCTGCAAGTCAACAACTTTCCAGAAATGGAGGGAAAGGACAATGCAACCATACTTTGAAAGAGCTGTTAGCTACCCAAAAGAGAGAGACAAAGGATCGTCGTCTCCAACGGATCTATCCTCATCTCTACTCTATAAATAGAGGGATAAAATCAAATTGAAGCTCACGAGCAACCAATGAGCGAAACCTACGATACACGAACACACAAGCGAAATCAGAGTATTCAAAGAGCAACTCATAAACGCCTTCAGTCTTCCGCAAGTAGTTCGAAGAAACAATCTCCGGCGAAAGACTACAAATCTGCTCATAGGGAACCAAGCTGAATCAGAATTACACAGCCTCTAGTATCCAAAGCGACTGAACACGAACCCGAGTTTATACTTAGCCGTTCGTCGCTCTAGAAGCCACTTTCTCGTTCTCTGTCCCTCTAACCTAAGCTCAGTTGTTCATATCTATAGCTTAGACGAAGGAGTTCATAGTCGAACTGATCTTTATTGTAAAGGACTCCTTCACAGTTGGAGAGTTTTTCAAACACTTAGTTTGATACCTTATAAACTGAGACTTGCTCAGTATAAATCTCAAGACCAGCGTTTGTCCAGTGTACAAATCGATTGAGACTATCTCAGTATAATACATAGCCTCCTGATCTGTCGGGACAGTAGACGTAGGATTGTTGGATCCGAACCACTTTAAAATCGCCTGTGTTCTGTGTTCATTATTTATTGTTGCATTGATTTACTGTGCATACTAAAAACCGTCTTTAAAATCATTCAACTGAGTTTCAGCAAGCTTAATCGACTGCACTAATATACTGAAACTGTTTTGATAAAAATGTTTTTCTAACTCAACTGAATTTGGGCCTACACATTTCCGCACTACTGAACTTTATCTGAACGGTACTGAATTCTGACTCTAGTCAGCTAGCAGGCCTCAGTAAAGTCAATCACTCTGCCACACGATTCAGAACAGCTTATCTGGTCTGCTGAAATCGTTCAGTACGGCACTCTCCTGAAAAAGGATTGTTCGCGTTTTAAGTTGAGAAATCGGTTTTCAGGTGTATTCACCCCCCCCCTCTACACCTGAACGTTACTCTCGGGACCAACAATTGGTATCAGAGCAGGAGTTCTCTAAGACTCTTGTTATTCTGAAACTGGTCTACTTGAACGGATCCGGAAAACGTTTTCACTGCATATCATTTTTAATTCATATCACTATTTACTATGTCTGATATGTCAGGAATCAGAATGGTACCCATGTTCTTAGTAGAGAACTATGGTGTATGGCGAGTCAGAATGGAGGCACATTTGACCTCCCACCACGATAGCATGACAGAGGTTCTAGAGGATGGACCTATCGTTCCAATTGTCGATAGCGTCGTAGCTCAGGACCCAGCACAAGGAGGAGGAATGGTGACTAGGAAGAAGATACCCAAAGACAGAAGTCTCTTCACCCTTGAGGAGAAGAAGCTTCACAACTTAGACCGCATCGCCAAAAACGCCATACTGACCACTCTGAGCGATTCTTATCTCGGAAGAGTTCAGGACTGCAAGTCCGCGAAAGAACTCTGGGATGCTCTAGCGCTACTGATTCGGGGGACTTAGAAGATCAAAGCGAACAAACTCGCGCTGGAACTTCAGAAGCTGGAGAGATTGTCCCTCATGCCTGGTGACTCCATTGAAGATCTCAACGTCAGATTTACGGATCTGATGAACTCTATCAACAGGCTGGGAAAGACATTCTCCAGCCGAGAGCTGAATCTCAAAATTTTGAGGGCACTGCCAGACGGTCATTGGACTCCCTTTGCTACCTTATTGCGTCATTTTGATTTAGATATTGTTACTCCTGACCATATCTTTTCAGAACTTAAAGCTAAGGAGTTCGAGTTTGGCCTACCTCAAAGGAAGCAGCGAGCTAAAGTTGACACCCAAGTCGACCATGCCTTTAAAGCATCAGTCAGCACAGTAGCTCCGGCGTCTAGGAAGGCTGAACCTTCACTCAATGACATACAAGAAGGAAACTTAGCCAAGAAGTACGCACTGCTTGCCGTGAAGTATCAGAAGGAGAAGGAGAGGCGCAGGAAGCTCTCAAGAGTCGTCAGAGACTCTAAGGGTAAGACTGAATATACACCCAAGCGCACTCCTGACTCACATACTTCTGAATGCAGGAAACAGGAAGAATCAGCTCAGTCGAAAGACAGCGAAAGCAAAGAAGAAAGAGTCACAACCTGCTATAACTGCAAGAAGCCAGGACACTACCAAGATGATCGTCTCCGAGCTCAAGATCGCTGAAAGAGCAGCACGCAAAGCACGAAGGGAGAAGTTCATCAAGAAGCAACAAGCATATATTGTCGGTGAACTCTCAGACGACTCAGATGAAGTCGACTCCTTCATGGATCCATCAGATGATGAAGCAGCATTCATGGCCGTGGAGCTTGAAGCTGAAGAAGATGCTGAAAAGTGTCTCATGGCAGGAGAAGAGAATGAGGTAAACTCTCAAGCACCACTTAACTTCTCTTCACACTGCACACACGACACTATTTCAGGTGCAGATGAGAGTCTGGACGTCGCGATTGCATACGAAGAGCTACTCGACGAGCAGATTCAGATGAGTCTGCAGCTCAGTAAGACTCTTCAGGAGTTGGATACCCTGAAAGTGGAGAATCAGAGACTTTCTCAGGAGAGTCAGGTTGCTACTGAGTCAGAAGGACTTGTGTTGAGACTCATGGAGGAGATTAACTCTCTGATGGCCAAGTCTCATCATCAAGAAGATCAGATCTCAGTACTGACCAATGACTTGATTCAGAAAGATAGTGAACTGAGTCTTCTGAAGCAAGAGTTGTCATGACTTCAGACCGAGCATGAACTGCTAAAGAAAAGTGATGATGTCTGGAGGAACCTGATGACAAAGCATGGGCGCTGAAAAGAAGTTTGAAGCTATGCTAGCAAGCAACAAGCCCAAGCATTGTAAGGAGGGACTTGGATTCAGCCATGGAGCCTCCTCATCTGCCCCCGTACGCTCAGAAAACCGGCTAGCTGATAGGTTTGTTCAAGGGGAGACCATCAATGCGAGAAAACTGAAACCCCTAGCCAAGAACAAACAAAAGATGAAGGCACCTCATCCCAGGTTATCAAGCACTCGACAAGAGGATCGGCACCAAATCACCCCGGTTCAGTCAAGGGGAACCAGCAAAGCAAAGTGGGTTGATCAGTATGGACCTCCGCAACTGACTCATCCAGCTCAGTATGGGTCATATTACTATGATCTTTTAGTCATGAGAGGACCCAAAAGTCAGAAGAAGAAGAAGAAGAAGAAAGCCGTACAGAAGGCAAAGGTCAGCAGTCCACCTACTCAGAAGATCAGGACTCCTGAACCTGTAAAGCCTCAGAAGTCAGCATCGACCAGTCCAGTGGTCAAATATGTTGATAAAAGTGGTAGAAACTGTCTGAGACCACCAGGGTCGTAAGACAGATTTGGATTTCCAAAACTGACATCTAAGGACCCAAAATAAAAAATAAAGGGTACCTAAATATAATTCTGTTTTGCAGGTGCACAAAGACCCTTGGCATGTGGACATCGGATGCTCCAGACATATGACATATCAAAAGGACCTACTGAAGAAGGACCCCGAATCGAGTTTGGAGACAACGCAAAAGGCTATACCAGAGGCTATGGAACGCTCAGCATTGAAACCGCAACAGTTCCAAGAGTATCATATGTTGAAGGACTTCAGCATAATCTTCTCTCTGTTAGTCAATTTTGTGATAACTCGAATAAAGTGATTTTTTACGCTGGTTTCTGTGATGTCATTGATAAATCTACAAGGAAAGCAGTGTTATTAGGTTCGCGTAAAAAGAATATCTATGTAGCTGACTGGAACTCAACTGAACCTGAAGCTTGTTTGTTGGCGAAGAATGACAACAGAACGGGATGGCTCTGGCACAGAAGACTCAACCATTTCAACTTCAAGACGCTCAACAAATTAGCTAGAAACACTCTAGCAAGAGGGCTGCCGAATGAAGTATTCAGCAAAGACACTCAGTGTGAAGCATGTCTGAAGGGAAAGCAAACAAGGAATCAAAACCCTCCTGTTCCATCTCCTTCCACTGATGGAATCCTTCAACTGCTACATATGGATTTGTTCGGTCTAGTCTCTCCGGTGACGATCAGAGGCAAGAAGTATGCATTAGTGGTTATTGATGACTACTCGCGCTACACCTGGGTCATATTTATTGCCAACAAGTCTGACATCAAAACAGAGTTACCAATGCTTCTGAAAAGGCTCAGTGTCGAAAAGAACACCAAGATCATCAAGATACGTTCAGACAGAGGAACTGAGTTCCTGAATTTTATGGTAGAGGAGTTCCCGCAAGCGTAAGGCATAGAGCATGAGACGTCTGCCGCGCGCACGCCTCAACAAAATGGGATTGTTGAGAGAAAGAATCGAACACTCAAAGAAGCAGCAAGAACCCTGCTCGCAGACTCAGGACTCCCAACTAAATTCTGGGCAGAAGCTACTGATACTGCATGCTATACTCAGAATAGATCTCTACTGACAAAGCATCATAAGAAGACAACATATGAATTATGGAACGGCAGGAAGCCTTCTTTATCTTATTTCCATATTTTTGGGTGCTCGTGCTTTATCCACAATAATGGGAAAGATCAGTTGAAGACTTTTGATAGCAAGTCAGATCAGGGAGTGTTCTTAGGATACTCCCAGATCAGCAAAGCCTTCAGAGTCTTTAACTATCAGACCCTTTCCGTGGAGGAAAGCCCTTATATTGTTTTTAATGAGTTTGCTACTGAAGACAGGAGCAGAAACTCTAAACCTGAATCTGAGGACATCAGTAAGCAGCTATAGGATCTGAGCTTAAAAGATAAAGTTGAAAAGATCCAACTGTGTTGGGATGATGATTCAGATGAAGAAACTGAAGACAAGTCTATCGAATCTCGGCCCGCGGCGAAGTAGGCGAGCAGTTGACTCTGCCGAACGCAGTCAATCCCAGGTAACTTAGGTCGATGAAGAAACCCAAGTGGTAACTGAGACCTCTACTGAGGATAATAATTCAGGGGGAACTAATGATTTTCCTGAGCTAAATGCCCCTGAATCTGGTGACTCAGTAGATCATACTCTTGTAACTGAATTGCTTCAATCTCAGAATAGTACAACTGAAATGCCTAACTCACCTACTATATGTGTTTAACAAGTTTTAGATGAAGAGTTAAAACATCGTAGATCATGGCTGGACGCTCACACTTCTGATTTAATTATAGGAGATCCTTCAGAAAGAGTAAAGACAAGATCCAGATTCTGTCAGGGAGAAAGCGTCTTATATTCCTGCTTCCTGTCTACTGAAGAACCTCAATCACTTGAGGATGTACTTACGGACACTGATTGGATCATAGCTATGCAGGAGGAGCTGAATCAGTTCACGAGAAACGAAGTTTGGGAGCTTGTTGACAGACCCCGGCATCAACATGTGATTGGAACTAAATGGGTCTTCAAGAACAAGCGAGATGAAAACAACGTCATAGTAAGGAAGAAAGCAAAGCTCATGGCAAAAGGCTACTGTCAAGCTGAAGGGATAGATTTCGACGAAACATTCGCTCCAGTTGCAAGATTGGAGGCAATCAGACTATTCCTAGCCTACGCAACACATCAAAGATTCAGAGTCTATCAAATGGATGTGAAGTCTGCGTTCCTGAACGGCGTACTGAAAGAAGAAGTCTATGTAGAACAGCCTCCCGGCTTTCAGCAGGGACATCAAGTTTATAGACTCAGAAAAGCTCTGTATGGGTTAAAACAAGCACCCGGGGCTTGGTACGATACCCTGTCTGAGTTTCTTCTTCAAAAAGGTTTTCAGAAGGGCACAGTAGACCGTACATTATTCAGCATACGACTGGAAGAAGACATTTTACTTGTGCAGATCTACGTAGATGACATCATCTTCAGTTCAAAGAACGTCATCATGTGTCAGCAGTTTGAGAAAATGATGAAGGACAAGTTTGAGATGTCAATGATGGGAGAGATGAACTATTTCCTTGGATTTCAAGTCAAACAATCTGAGAAGGGAACGTTCATCAATCAAGGCAAATACACTCGAGACCTCATCAAGAAATTCAGTTGCATATCCGGCAAACCAATCAAGATCCCGATGAACACGAACATGAAAATTGATCTTGATAAAGAGGGAGTATCAGTAGACCAAACTGAATTTTGTGCTATTATTGGTTCTTTATAATACTTAACAGCTACTCGTCCTGACATAACTTATGGTGTAGGTGTCTGCACTCGATTTCAGGCGAATCCTAAGCAGAGTCATATGGACTCAGCAAAGAAGATTCTCCGATATCTCAGAGGAACACCTGACATGGGTTTATGGTATCCAGCTGATGATAATATTGAACTAACTGGTTATTCTGATGCTGACTATGCAGGATGTGCTAACTATGTAGGATGTAGAATTGACCGAAAGTCAACTTTTGGAACGTGTCAGTTCCTTGGCAGTAAGCTGATCTCATGGTTCTCAAATAAACAGCACTCAGTAGTGACATCAACTACTGAAGCTGAATATATGGCTGCCGGAAGTTGCTGCGCCCAAATCCTTTGGCTAAGACAACAGCTACGCGACTATGATGTCATTCAGAATGAAGTGCCGATCTTCTGCGATAGTACCAGTGCAAGTGCAATTACTCAGAATCATGTACTTCATACGAGATACAAGCACGTGGACATCAGACACCACTTCATTCGTGATCATGTTGAAAAGAAGGATATCAGGATGGAAAAGATCCATACTGACCATCAAAGGGCAGATATATTGACCAAGCCTCTAGCTGAAGCCAGATTCAGAGAACTTTCAGTAGAGCTATGTCTGCTGGACCCTACTGACTCTAGTCAGTAAGTGGATTCAGGAGAGGAACATTCAGCAAGGGGGAATGTTCACTCTCAGTACTGAGTAAATTCAGTACGTAGAGACTCAGCAACCATCTACACGAGGTATCAGCTGACTACGATGTTCAGCTGACAGGTTTGCGTATCTCTACTCAGTAGCCATTAGAACATTTCTGTGCATTTATGACTCAGATTCAGCTTCGTATTCAATACCTTAGAAAATGTCATTTAATATTAACGGTTTACATTAAATACACGACATTCTATGTAAAAGCATGCTGAACTCTGCAACGCTTTAAATGTATGTCGTATCAAGTTACTTCTTTGGCTATATACAACTGTATTTTGACTTAGGTGGCTAATATGATCATTGCCTATTTTATAAAATCCAATCTTGGCCGTCCATCTCAAAAAGCGTATTCAAACTGAACAGTAGATAATTAACTGTTTATCTTCTCTACCATATATATATACGTTCAAAAGTTTGAAACCGCCATTTTTACTCTGCAAATTTCGAACCCTAGTTTTTCTGAGATAAATCCTACCTCTTTACAAAAACTCATCTTTCCAAAACTTCTCAGAAAAATCTTTCGTATATTTCAATGATCATTCAGTATCGTATACACTTATTTATTTATTTTTGTACTTTATTGGATACTGATCTACTGTGTTTACAGATTACAGAACATGACAGGAACTACCGTAGTCGTCCCTGCCGATATGCAAGAGATCCTCGAGAAGGATCGGGTATGGTGCAAACCCATGATGGAGTTCAACGTTTGTGAACTGGATTATATGGAGGAGATCTTCTATGCCCTTAGAGAAATAGGCCTTGAAGGATTCCTGACGCGGAAGCCATCATTCTTCCTTCCAAGACAGATAGCTGAGCTCTATCTGAACTCTGAATCAGTAGAGGGAGATATTTGTTGCCGATTCGTCGTTCATACAGTTGGCGATCCCTCCAGTGCTGTTACTGTGATAAAACAGATGTCAATCAGAGAAGCCCTCCAGAGAAGCTTCAAACTGCCTAACGAAGGATTCACCACAGTGTTCTATAAATATGATCTGATGGATGAATATATGTCTGAGTTCTGTGGGAAGCCGACTACGTTCAGAGCTGCCTTTCCGAAGAATGCCATGCTCCCTTAGTACAGAGCACTGGCGTATATAGTGACTCAGCTGCTGACTAGTCAGGTCGGGTCTTTCGATCAAGTGTCCAGGCCAAAGCTTCAGCTCATGATGGCCATACACGATCGAACAAGGATAAATTGGACTGAATTCTTCCTCAAGGAATTCATGAAGCAATCAGCAAAGTTCGATAAGAAATCCAAGCGTCTGAGCGTCAAAGGAAAATTATTATATGGACTGAAGCTGTCAGTCATCATTAAAGATTTCTGCGGATCGGACAACATTACATTTGCAAACAAGCAATACTTCAATCCGAAGAAAGTCCGATTCCAGAGCAGGGCAGTGGCCCTTCAGCAGATAGGATCAGGGTCTGCTGATCCCAGGTCCGGAACTCAGAAGACCTCTACATCCACCAAGAAGAGGTCCCCTCCCAAGTCTACTCCTAAAACACCGACCAAGAGGCTGAAGAAAGTCAGTGAGGTCGTGCCGGAGGCGCAGCTAGAGGCGTAGGTTCTTGAGCCTCCTCTGCAATTGAGGGATGAATCTGAGTCATCTGAGAAGACACCGTCAGTGGAGAAGGCAGTCTCCACTGAGCGTGATGAAACAGTGGACCAAGGGGGGTCCAAGCTGAATCCGTACAAACACTCGATAGCCCCTTAGACGTTCCACCACTCAGCAGCATACCATCTGTTGAGAAGCAACCGTCTCCAATAGATATAGAAGATTCGGAGACAGCTTCTGAGTCAGAATCAATTGGGATTGAGGCCTCAGTTCTCCAATCACGAGCCTCCCGAGAGATTACTGAACAGATCCCAAAGATAGCCGGCCACAATGATCTGGTCATATTAGCAAGGCAAGCTAGGCTCTACATGCTGATCCGGTTCCAGGAGTGGCACAATCTGAACCGACTCATCAAGCACCACTCCTGCGAACAGCCCCATGAGAAGGAGCTGATTATAAGGGGGAAGATTGGCTACTCAGAGCCATCAGATGTTTGCTACCTTGAAGATCTGAGGGTTGCGATGCTCGCCATGCTGAACAACAGACAACCCATCTCAGCATCAGCACCCTCAGATGGGCCTGACCCCAATGGTCAGGACCCACCCCGTGATTCAGGCCCTGAGAAGCCTGATGAGGGATCTCAACTGGACAAGGATGCTGCCACATCCACTGCTGAACCGCCGCTCAGCATCCTTGGTCCAGGTCAGTCGGCGGCTGGTACTTCGAAGGCAGCTGAACCATCTCAGCTGCTACTCGAATCTGCCTTTGAAGTAGCGCCCAGCCTAAAGAGCCATCGCTCGAAGTCAGTGGCCAGGGCACTGAGGAGTCAAGGAACTCAGAACCGACTCCTCGCCCGTGCCGTCCACAAGACGTGGAGGCACACCACTCAGGCCCACAGCGCAGAGATAAAGGGGCTCAGGACAACCATCTAGAACACGCCTGCCCCTGACTTCTCCACCATCCTTACTGATGTGCTAGCTACCCAGAGGGCTGACTTCGATGAACAACTGAAGACGATTCAGGCTGGCCAAGCTCAACTTTTAGAAGATTATAAGGCCACTCAGAAAGCTCATACTGAATCTGTCTCCTCCATCTCTCAAGCCTCAGACTTCAGGCTCCAAACAATTCAGAAGGCGATCGAAGAGAGCGTGGAAAAACAGTTGAAAGAATTCCAGACAGCAGCAGACGCCTCCCACAAGAAATACAGTGAGCAACTTACTGAGGAGAGGAATGAGCTGCACGAGAGACTGACTAAGCAGCTGCTATATGCCTTAGACGATCTGGCAATAGCTTATAAGAGTCTGGACAAGAAGGTATCAGTTCCCACCCCGAGCCAATTTGCTGATGCCAAAAAGGGGGAAGGAAAAGGGAAGATACCGGAAGTAAAGGACAGGTATAGAAGGTACCAAAAGGAGTGAGGTCAGTGGCAGGGGCAACTCAGACTCAGATATATGCTCCCACTGGACCCTCCACTCAGACTGTCGAGGCCCAGGGTGTCTCAGCAGCAAACGATGTAGTGTCTGCTGAGACCGGCCCAAGCGCTCAGGGCCCAAAGAAGTGGCTACTCAGGCAACCCAAACACCTTCTGACATAATCAAGGAGGTTGTTGAGTATGTTGACGAGGAGTCTGAAGAGGAAGAGGTTCCTCTGCCTCCTCCAGTTGCCGGAAAAGGCAAGAAAATTCTGACGCCTCCTACCCCTCCTTCTAAAAAGAAAGGACCCAAGAGGTATGTTACTCCGGAGGAGGAAGCCCAAATAGCTGCTGATGAGAAACTGGCAAGAGAAATTGTTGAGGCTGAGGCTGCAAATAAGCCTAAGAAGAAGCCAGCCAAAGGCAAGACAAAGGCTCCAGCAGGAGGAAAGAAAACTGGACCTAGGCTGCCTCCCAGAACTCTAAAACTCAGTGATGAGGCAGATAAGAAAAAGGAGAAGGAGCAGCAGACTACTGGTCAGCAGGGTACTTCGAAAGAAAAATCAACCACACCTGCTGATTTAGAAGAAGAGCCTCACATACCCTCCTATGTCCCTTCTAAGGAACAGGATCTTGAGATGCAGGAAATATGGGCTCAGATGGAGAGGTATTTGTATAGAGGAGAAGAAACAAGACAGATAGAAGCAGCTCGAGAAAGGCTTAGATTAGCAGACCTTGAAGCTCTGAGGCTGAAAGCTGAAAAAGAAGCGAATCAGAGGATTCCTGAGAAAGCTGACATTCCATACAGATACAGAAGGTTCAGGAAGCCTACTGATCTCAAAATTCACAGATGGCCAAGAGTTGATGAATGGATGCCTTGGGAGAGAACTCAACGGTGGGAGACACTGAAGGCTGATTTCATTAAGAGAAATTATTTCTGGAGGTACTGGCCTGAGAAGCATAAGTCTATCGCCTTTGCTGAATGGCTCATGAGGGCAGACATAGAAATATTTGCCAGAGTTCAGAAGGCCGTAAAAGAAAAGGTAGATGTCAGAGTACCAGGTCCAAGAATCATGCTGCCCCCACTGAAACTAGATGGCTCTGTTCACTATAGAGTTATTGAGAAAGAGATCAATCATGCTGCTGAAGCCAAGTGCCTAGATGAAGATGATCCAGCTGACTTTGCTGAGATACTGAAGCTAAGGAAGATCACCTACATGATGTATGGACTGCCTCTTCCTGAATCCAAATCAAAGGACTTCAAAGACAGGATTAAGCAGTTCAGATAATGATTAGCTTTTGTTTCTTTTTATCTTCTTTTATGTTCCTTATAGTATAGCAGATGATGTACTTGTACTGAACTTCTTCAATCTATAAAACATCTCTGTTATTGGCCCTGACAATTCCTTATTGTCTATATGGCCTTGTTTGTTTTTTATGCTTAACACTCAGAATCACTGAAGTGATTACTGGCTCACACACGCACACTGTTCTTATATTCTGTCAGTGTTACTTAGTCAGATTTTGTTAGTTTGCATAGTTGGGGGAATATGTTGTTAGACAGGGGGAAATTGCTGATTAGTTTCGGTATAGGTTCTGACCTTTCTGCCCTGATTCCCTCAGTAGTCTAGGACTTGAAGAACAACTCCATTGATTCTACTTGTAATATTTGTAAGGAGCTCTATTTCTCATAAGTCATAGTGTTAGGTTTTGGCATCATTAAATAGGGGGAAAATGTTGGGAGATGATTCAGTCTTCTCACAATCAGTTGAGATATAACTCAGTAGCCCTGTGCACTGAATACATACTGAAGATTTGAAGATCCCAAAACCCTATCTTGACTAATGAACCATTCAGTTGTAACCTGTTTTGTTCTGTCTCTGAGGTTTCAGACTCAATAGACACTCTGCATCTAGTTCAGGCGCTCAGTAGATTATCTGCCTCAGTACCAGAAGTAGAAGACTCAGTGATACTAGACTCAGCAGGAGCAGTATACTGAAAGGAGTCAGTGGAACTGAACTCAGCAGGAGTAGTTCACTGAACTCAGAGCTGATCTTTAGTAGAGCCGACTCAGCAGGAGCATGCTACTGAATCAGAGATCAGACTCAGCAACGGCTGGACAGTCTTCTTACTGTCAGATTCTCAAAAGTCAAATCAGCAGAGTCAATACGAGGAAGAGAGAAGTCAGCTTCAGATCTCCTTGAAGTCTGTTCTGTCTCACCTACATTCCTTAACCTCGACCAATGACAAGCAGCCACCTGTCCTATATCTGTTAAAGCTGCAAGTCAACAACTTTCCAGAAATGGAGGGAAATGACACTGCGACCATACTTTGAAAGAGTCGTTAGCTACCTAAAAGAGAGAGACAAAGGATCGTCGTCTCCAACGGATCTATCCTCATCTCTACTCTACAAATAGAGGGATAAAATCAAATTGAAGCTCACGAGCAACCAACGAGCGAAACCTACGATACACGAACACACAAGCGAAATCAGAGCATTCAAAGAGCAACTTATAAATGCCTTAAGTCTTCCGCAAATAGTTCGAAGAAACAATCTCTGGGGAAAGACTACATATCTGCTCATATGGAACCAAGCTGAATCAGAATTACACAGCCTCTAGTATCCAAAGCGACTGAACACGAACCCGAGTTTATACTTAGTCGTTCGTCACTCTAGAAGCCACTTTCTCATTCCCTATCCCTCTAACCTAATCTCAGATGTTCATATCTATAGCTTAGACGAAGGAGTTCATAGTCGAACTGATCCTTATTGTAAAGGACTCCTTTACGGTTGCAGAGTTTTTCAAACACTTAGTTTGATACTTTGTAAACTGAGACTTGCTCAGTATAAATCTCAAGACCAGCGTTTGTCCAGTGTACAAATCGACTGAGACTATCTCAGTATAATACATAGCCTCCTGATCTATCGGGACAGTGGACGTAGGATTGTTGGATCCGAACCACTTTAAAATCGCATCTGTTCTGTGTTCATTATTTACTTGTTGCCCGATTTCATCGTGCATACTGAAAACCGTCTTTAAAATCATTCAACTAAGTTTCAGCAAGCTTAATCGACTGCACTAATATACTCAAACTATTTTGATAAAAACGTTTTCCTAACTCAACTGAATTTGGGCCTACACATTTCCGCACTACTGAACTTTATCTGAACGGTACTGAATTCTGACTCTAGTCAGCTAGTAGGCATCAGTAAAGTCAGTCACTCTGCCACACGATTCAGAACAGCTTATCTGGTCTGCTGAACTCGTTCAGTACGGCACTCTCCTAAAAAAGGATTGTTCGCATTTTAAGTTGAGAAATCGGTTTTCATGTGTATTCACCCCCCCCTCCTCTACACCTGAACGTTACTCTCGGGACCAACACATACCGAAAAAGAACTTTCATTTACATGATACTTTATGTGTTCCGAACATTCACAAAAATCTCATCTCCGCTCATCATTTTACCAAACAGAATAATATTTTTGTTGAATTTCAACCATTTCATTTTCTTGTGAAGGATCAAGTCACGGGGGCAACACTACTCAAAGGAGCATGTGAGCATGGCGTCTACATATTTTTGAACTCGTTCCTCCCTTTCTCCAATTCAAACATGGTTGCTAATGTGCATGAACGGACCTCTTCTAATATGTGGCATAAGCGTCTTGGCCATCCATCCATTAAAACGCTACAAAATATTGCTACTTCTTTTTCGCTTCTTGTTACTCATAATAAATTATCTTCTTCATGTATGTCTTGCTCAATCAATAAGGCACATCAACAACCCTTTGGTTCTACAAGTTTTCAAACTCATTCTCCACATGAAATGCTTTACACTGATGTTTGGGGACCTGCACATGTTACTGGTTTAGATGGCTCACGCTATTATCTGCTTTTTGTAGATCATTATACGAAATACATGTGGTTTTATCCAATGTCTGCAAAATCACTTGTCTCCACTATTTTTCCTCAATTCAAAAAGCTTGTCGAAACAAGATTCAAGTCAAAAATCCGAAGCTTGTATTCCGATAATGGCGGAGAATTTATGGGTTTAAGAAATTATTTGTCAGACAATGGTATCAGTCATTATACTATTGTTGTTGGTCCTGAGATAAACGTTCAGGTGTAGAGGGGGGGTGAATACACCTGAAAACTTTCTCAACTTAAAACGCGAACAGTCCCTTTCAAGAAGATGTCGTACTGAACAGGTTCAGTAGACCAGATAAGCTGTTCTGAATCGCGTGGCAGAGTGACTGACTTCACTGAGGCCTGCTAGCTGACTTAGGTCAGAATTCAGTACCGATTAGTTGAAGTTCAGTAGAGTGCGGAAATGTGTAGACCCAAATTCAGCTGAGTTAGAAAACGTTTTTAAGAAAACTGTTTCAGTATATTAGTGCAATCTTTTAAGCTTTGCTGAAACACAGTTAAATGATTTTGAAAGGTATTTTCAGTATGAACAGTAATCAATGCAACAGTAAAAACAGAGCACACAGAACACAGAGATTTTTAAAGTGGTTCGGATCCAACAATCCTACGTCCACTGTCCCGAAAAGATCAGGAGGCTATTTTATTATACTGAGTTAGTCTCAGTCGGTTTGTGCACTGGACAAACACTAGTCTTGAGATTTATACTGAGCAAGTCTCAATTTACAAGGTATCAAACTTAAGTGTTTGACAAACTCTCCAACTATGAAGGAGTTCTTTACAATAAAGAACAGTTCAAGGATGAACTCCTTCGTTCTAAGCTATAGATATAGTCTGCTGAGCTTAGGTTAGAGGGAAGGGAATGAGAAAGTGGCTTCTAGAGCGATGAACTGTTAAGTATAAACTCTGGGTTCGTATTCAGTCGCTTGGATACTAGAGGCTTATGATCTGATTGAGCTCGGTTCCCTTTGAGCAAATATGTCACCTTTCGTTGGGAATAACTCTTTGAACTTCTTACAGAAAGCTTTAAGTCGATTCTGAGTTGCTCAAAAATGCTCGTGTGTTCTTGTCTGTGTCGTGAGCTTTGATTTGAAATCTTCCCTCTATTTATAGATGAGAGACATGGAAAGATCCGTTGGAGATGACGATCCATGTGTCTCTCTCTTTTGGGTAGCTAACGGCTCTTTCAAAATATGGTGACAGAGTCATTTCCCTCCATTTATGGAAAGATGTTGACCTGCAGCTTTAATCAGAAAAGTGGACAGCTGGCTGCTTGTCATTGGTCGAGGCTGAAGAAAGTAGGTGAGACAAACAGACTTTAGGTAGATCTGAAGCTGACTTCTCTATACCTCGTATGACTCTGCTGATTTGACTTATGAGATCTCGTAACAGTCAGAAGACTATCTTGCCGTTGTTGAGTTTGATCTATGTTCAGTAGCATACTCCTGCTGAGTTTAGCTCTACTGAAGATCAGCTCTGAGTTCAGTGAACTACTCCTGCTGAGTCCAGTTCCACTGACTCCTTTCGCATATCTTTGCTCTCGCTGAGTCCAAGATATTCGAGTCTTCTTCTCATGGTACTGAGGCTGATAGTCTGCTGAAGAACCAGCGGACAGAACTGAACGCCTAAACCATGTAGGAAGGACGTCTACTGAGTCTGTCAGAGACAGAACAAACTAATACAACTGAATGGTTCATCAGTCAAAGTAGGGTTTTGGGATCATTTAAATCTACTGAGCTCTAGGCTATTGAATCATCTCCCAACAACTGCTCCCCACACCCCTCAACAAAATGGCGTTTCTGAACGACGTCATCGTCATGTTGTCGAAACCGGTCTTACCTTGCTTCATGATGTTGCGCTGTCCCTCTCTTACTGGCCCCATGCTTTTCAAAGTGCTACATATCTCATAAACCGATTACTAACTCCTCTTCTCCAAAACAAGTCTCCATTTGCGACTCTTTTCGGATGAGAGCTGAACTATCTCAAGTTGAGAAGATTTGGGTGTCTCTGTTATCCTCTGATCAGACCATATAATACTCATAAATTACAAGAGAAGTTTGCCTCATGTGTTTTTCTTGGATATTCACCGACTCAGAATGCATATAAATGCCTAGATCCTTCCTCTTATCGAATGTATATATCTAGACATGTCACTTTTGATGAAACCAAGAATCCATTGTCTATGAATCCTCTACACTGCTCAGGATTGACTAAAACCTCATCTGACCCTCTTTTTAGTCTATTACCTATGCAGAATCCAAGCTCAGAGGCCGTTCTCGTGGAATCTCCTCTATCACATTCAAAAAGATTGGAAATTGATGCCGCTGCTACTACATCTTCTCCAGGCACTAATCCCTTATCCAATGACACTCTAGGTGCAACGCATTTACATTCTGATTCTGTTGCATCATCACCCTTATCTCACTCGGTATCTACTTCCAGCTCTAGCTCTCAGCATCCTCCAACCCGAACTCATTCCATGACTACTCGATCCATGAACAATATTTATAAACCCAAACAACTACATTTTGTCTCCAAACATCCCCTTCCATTACCTCTGGAACCAACATGTGTAAGCCAAGTTGTATCTTATCCAGAATGGCGTGAGGCAATGCCTAATGAAATAACAGCACTTATGCAACACGGTACATGGGAACTAGTTCCTCCTCCTTCAAACTGCAAACTTGTGAGCTGTAAATGGGTGTTTCGTGTTAAACGCAAAGCTGACGGATCTATAGACAGATTCAAAGCCCGCCTAGTTGCCAAAGGGTATAATCAACATCCTGGTGTTGATTATAAAGAAACCTTCAGTCCCGTTGTTAAACCATCCACCATCCGAACTGTTTTAAGTGTTGCCGTCATGAACGGGTGGGCTTTGAAGCAAATGGATGTAAACAATGCTTTTCTACATGGCACACTAACTGAAACTGTTTATATGATCCAACCTCCAGGTTTTAAGGATTTATCGAAAGCTGACCATATTTACAGATTGAAGAAAGCTATCTATGGCCTTAAACAAGCCCCCCGAGCTTGGTATTCAGCTTTACGAAATGCCTTATTGAAACTTGGCTTCACTAATTCTAAGGTTGATTCCTCATTATCTGTCTATAAACATGACTTCATCGTATGTTATTTTCTTGTCTATGTTGATGATTTAATCATCACAAGAAATGACAAGAAATTTGTGACTCGTGTTGTTCATAAATTAGGTGATCAGTTTTCTTTAAAGGATATGGGTTCTTTACATTTCTTTCTTGGAGAGGAGGTTCTACCAACCAATGCAGGATTGTTTCTCTCACAACATAAATATGTTCGTGATCTTTTGGAAAGTACGAGCATGGCTGGTGCAAAGGATATTTCTACACCGATGTCAACCACTCAATCTCTTCATTTATTGGATGGAACGGTTGCAGTAGACAGCACAGAGTATAGACGAGTCATTGGCAGATTACAGTACCTATGTTTGACTCGTCCGGACATCTCTTTTGCAGTTAACAAGTTGGCCTAGTTTATGCACAAACCAACTGTTACTCATTGGACCGCCACAAAAAGACTTCTTCGGTATCTCAAGGATACAATATTTCATGGAATTCATCTCAAGAAATCAGCAACTCCATCTTTAATCACATATAGTGATGCCGATTGGGCTGGTAATGTTGACGACAGAACCTCTACTTCCACATATATTACATTCCTTGGCTGCAATCCTATATCATGGAGTTCAAAAAAACGAAGAGTTGTAGCTCGATCATCCGGTGAGGTTGAATACCGTGCATTGGCCAATGTAGGATCCGAAACTATGTGGTTGCTTGCACTTTTTTGAGAACTTGGTTTTCCAATGAAGCTACCCCAGACTCTTCTCTGTGATAATCTTGGAGCAACTCATCTCAGCTTCAATCATATTCAACACTCGAGAATGAAGAATATTCAAATTGATCTTCATTTTTTGTGTGATCAAGTTCAGAAAGGTACACTTCATGTTCGTCATGTTCATACAGTAGATCAACAAGCGGATTTGCTAACAAAACCACTCTCTCAAGCACGTACAGAACTTCTATGAGTCAAAATTGGTCTTGCCGATTGCAGCTCAATTTTGCGGGGGCATATTAAGGATGAAACTAATCCAAATATTCTACGGAGATAATCAAGGCGTAAATCATGGGATTATCTTATGTGAATTATTGTAGATTTAATTAAATTGATTTTGTAATCGTAATGTAAATGTGATGGATGTATTTTTGCTATTTTCTAAGATAGTTTTAGAGGCTTGTATAAATAGCATACTGATGCATCAATAAAGTCTGTGTTCAAATTTTCATTGTGTTCTTGTTTTTCACTTCTCTTTATGAGGTTGATCGGGAATCGACGGGCTTGGGATTTGTCAACGACAGGTCGAGCATCGATCGTGATCGGAGCACATCAATTTGGAGGAGAATTTGTTGGAGAGAAATTGTAATTAGTAGTCTCGGCGGTTGGGCGGCGGCGTTATCTGTGGGGTTCCAAGAAAAAAAATCTGTATTAAATCAATTAAATTAAAATGTATAAAGGCTCAAAAATATATCTTTTAGCTTTACAAATTCCATGTCTACCATGAATCTATCATGTTATTCTCCAATGATCTGGATGAAGAATTTCTTGGTAAGGGAGTGGGATCTTTGTTAAATCAAGAAATGGTGATTGTGGTTTTTTGACTCATCATCGTAAAGCTGTTGTTTTGGGGGTAATTAGGGTTGGGTTGGAATTGGGAAAGTTAGAAACTGGGAGGCGGTGGCAGTGGGATGTAGTGCAACTCTGTGGATGGCGAGAATGGTGTGGATAGCATTGAATAGTTGGATGGTTTCTTGCTTTACTATTGATGACGAATAGTTGGATGGCCACATCGGCCACTTCCACGTTGGCTGATTTCAAGAATTAATTTAGCAGGTGTATTAGCAGCTGGTATGTGAGATAGTGTTATTTTTCTTGTATCTATGAAAGCATCAGGAATTTGATTTGCAATCTTTTGCAAATGAATTATTTTTTCAACTTCTTATTCACATTGATTACTTCTGGAATCAAAATGTGATAAGGTTTTTTCATTCCAAGAGATTTCCTTTTGTTTTTCTGGATGTAGGTTGGTTCCACCTAATGTTGGAAATGTCATTTCATCAAAATGACAATCTGCAAAACGTACAGTAAATAAATCGCCCGTTAAAGGTTCAAGATATCTTATGATCGAGGGCGAATCAAATCCAACATATATTCCAAATCTTCATTGGGGACCCATTTTTGTACGTTGTGGGGTGCGATTGGGACTTGAACAGCACAACCAAAAATTCGTAAGTGAGAAACATCAAGTTCTCTACCAAAAACAATTTGCATTGGGGAATGTTGTTGGTTGGCTATTGGCCGAATCCGAATTAATGATGTAGCATGTAAAATGGCATGACCCCAAGCCCAAATTGGGAGTTTTGATTTCATAAGTAATGGTCTAGCAATAAGTTGAAGACGTTTAATGAACGCTTTTGCTAAACCATTTTGCGTATGAACATGAGCAACCGAGTGTTCAATCTCAATCCCAATAGCCATACAATAACTATTAAATGCTTGAGACTGAAACTCACTAGCATTATCGAGGTGAATCCTCTTAATCGGATTGTCTGGGAATTGAGCTCTCAATTTTATTATTTGAGCAAGTAGTCTAGCAAAAGCTGCATTTCTACTAGAAAGCAAGCATACATGGGATCGTCTAGAAGAAGCATCAATCAATACCATAAAGTATCGAAATGGTCCACATGTTGGATGTATAGGTCCACAAATATCTCCTTGAATTCTTTCCAAGAATGATGGAGATTCTATATTGACCTTCATGTAGGATGGTCTAATGACTAACTTGCCTTGCGCACAAGCACCACATGAGAATTTATTTGTTATTAAAATCTTCTGGTTCTTTATATTGTGTCCAAATGAGTTTTCAATGATGTGGCGCATCATAGTTGCTCCCGGATGTCCAAATCTATCATGCCAAAGCAAAAAGCTTTTTGAGTCATTGAACTTCGGGTTCATGACATGGTTCGTCTCAATTGCCTTGATAAATGTGTAATACATCCCGGATGGTAGTGTTGATAATTTTTATTTGATCTGCTTCTGGCCAGATACAAAAGAATTTATACATAGATATTCGTTACTACCTTCTGACATTGTTTCAATGTGGTAGCCATTGCAGCGAATATCCTTAAAACTTAGTAAGTTTCTTCTGGACTTACTAAAATATAAGGCATACTCTATAATTAATTTAGTATCATTTGGTAGAATGATACAAGCTCTTCTCGAGCCTTCGATGATGTTCGATGCACCAGATATAGTATTAACATTATCTTCAGCTATTGTTAATTTTTGAAAATAATTTTTATCTTGGAGAATGGTGTGTGTGGTGGCACTATCGGCTAAACAGATATCACAATGTTTCCTAATCAGTAAAAGGCTATCGATTAGGAAACATTGTTTTCAAGAAAATAATTTCCTAATCAGTAAAAGGCTATCGACAATAATCCGAAGAAGAATAATAAGTTTCAAAAACAATAACAATACTAAGATAGAGTTGTGTATGCAAATGAAATGAATTGCGTAACAAAGGTTAACGATAAAAGCTAAATATGTCAAAAAGCTTCATCAATTGTCTAAAACACCACCATCAATCAAGCCATCTATGTTGTCGTTTGGGTCATTAAAGAAATCAGAGACATCTAAGTGAGTTGTTGGATTACTCGAACCGTCATAGTCGAGGACATTGGTCTCCTTCTTTACTTTTCTCTTGATTGAACTCTGATACCGATCCACAAGGTGCTTTGCCGTATGACAGGTACGTGACCAATGCCCATTCATGCCACATCGATGACATATTTCTTCCTTGTTAGATGAATTGTGATCTTTGGATGTCTTAGACCTTTTGTTGCTCGAGGTTGCATGGTCGGGATTACTATGTCGGCGTCCATGCCCACGACCATGACCACGCCCACGACCACGACCGCGCCCACGTCCATGTTGGTTTCCACGACCATATCCATGTGTCGCATTGGCTTCAGGCAATGCAGAGGAACCGGTGGGTTTTAACTCGTGGGTTTTCATTAGCAATTCATTATTTTGCTCGACAACTAATAAACAAGATATTAGTTCGGAGTACTTTTTGAAACCTCGCTCCCTATATTGTTGTTGTAGGACAACATTAGAAGCATGAAATGTGGAGAATGTTTTCTCAAGCATCATTTCATCAGTGATTGTTTCTCCACATAGTTTCATTGTGGAGCTAATTCTGAATTTCATAATTATAAGTACTCACATATTTGAAGTCTTGCAGTCTAAGATGCAACCAATCGTGTCGAGCTTTAGGAAGGATAACAGTCCTTTGGTGATCAAACATTTCTTTAAGGTTGTTCCACAATTCATATGGATCTTTGACGGTGAGATACTCATTTTTTAGGTCACCATGAAGATGGTGATGAATGAAAATCAGTACCTTTGCATGATCCTGCTGGGATGTGGTGTTTCCTTCTTGTATAGTCTCTCTTAGACCCCTTGAGATCAAATGAATCTCGACATCAACAATCCATGACATATAATTTTTGTCGGATATGTCAAGTGCAACGAACTCAAGTTTGGTGATATTTGCCATTCGTGCAACTTTGCACAAGTAAAATATTTTTTATTAATGTCTATAAAGACTTGTGTTTTTCCTTCAGGGATAAACATATATCACCTATATCATAAAGTGTTATACATGAGCATTAATATTCTTCAGGAATATTAATTATTTGCTACTTCGGGAGCAATAATTTAAGATTATATGTCTATATTATATATATATATATTGTAATATGCAGAGAAAAAAATAAATAAATTGTAAATACATAAATAATAACTCTTCAAGAGTGTGAAATATTCTTCAAGAATATTATATTTATGCTACTTCTGGAGCAACAATTAAATCATTTCAATGAATAAGTTTGTTTTGCTCTTTAAGAGCATATCATATTCTTCAGGAATATGAATCGTGCTACTTCAGGAGCAACAATTGTAATTTAACATTAAATAAATAAACAAACAAACAATCAAACAAACGAATAAATAAATAAATAAAAGCGTAGAGTAAATGTTCTTCAAGAGCATATAATATTCTTTAGGAATATTGATTGTGTTACTTCTGGAGCACCAAATCAAGTTGAAAATATGGTTTTCAATTGTTCTTCAGGAGCATGTCATATTCTTCAGGAATATTAGTATATTGTGCTACTTCTGGAGCGACAATAAATATAATGATTTTCTCGAAGGAAGTGCATGATTCAAAATAAGTGATTGATTTACTTATCTGAACCATGCACGATAATATAACTATCATAATTATTATCAATATAAATATTTGAGAAAAATAATTACATCATTTTTTTTAAATTTAAAAAAATGAGAGGTGTTTGACAATAACGAATATAATACCACTTGATGATAACGAATATAATATAATACCACTTGATGATAACAAATATAATATTTGGAAAAAATTATACCTCCCACGACTGTGTTTTTTTTTTCTTGAGAGCTCGTTCGTGCTAATAACGTGTTATAAACTAGAAAATAATGAAGAGAATAATAGAGAGAATGAATTGAGGTGTATTATTATGAGGGTGGAGACCTCTATTTATAGATTACAAGATGGGCTAAAGGGCCGACACGAGATGGGCTTATGGGCTACTAGGGTTTACATATATGGTCATCATATATATGGTAAATCTTATTTACAACAAATAGCACATATTACAATTTTAAAAATCTAGCATTTTAGAGTGCGAATTGCTTCTCCTAACATGAAACAAACCGTTTATTATTTTCGTTTTAATACGTTGTGATAAGATATTTATCATGTTTGTTCCACTCAACATCAAAGTGGATAAGTTACAACTTGATATTAAAGTTCACGAAATCAAACGGATCTAGAGGATGGGCCTCACAGCTATGAGCCTATAAGCTTTTAATATTGCCATTAGTGTTAGTTAATTGGATTACTTAATGGAAAACCAATCAAATTTATTACCTATATCGAAAATTAAAGTACAATTAACCAAGATTAGACAGCACTAACCTTAATTATCATCTAAGATCGATACATTAAATGGAGTTTCCCTCCACTACAAAAGCATAACTCACTTTGGCTTTGTATCTCTTATTAATTAGTAATTAAGTAGTTTTGTCTATGAGAACTGAGATAAGCTTCTTGATGGGAAGTGATGGTCAATATTTGAAATCCATCACAAAGGACATGAGCTTCATAAACATAGTTGTCATCAAATAACATCCGAAGGTTGCTAGTAGGGTGAATTCAAATTTTTTCGCGATTGGTTGAAATTTTTTTAGTTGAACTACATGTTAATTTATCACATGAATATATAACACAGAAAAAATCTAATACAACTCACTAATATATCCGTCTGAGGTTGTCGTCTCAAAGTGGCGGATCCAGGGCTGTGAGAGTCGTCATCTCAAAATTATTTGTTTAACATAGATTTCAATATTTTTCGAAAAAAATCTACTTTGCCTTATATTTGCACGCCAAAAATTACAAATTCCATCCCCTATATTCCATCCCTTAACCATAAATTTTGAAAATTCTCATAATAAGGGGTAGATATAGGGAACGTATGCGGTCACGCACCCCAAATTACAAATTGCACTTAAAATTGTATATTTCGTCATTTAGTTTTATTAAATGGTGAATCAGCCTCTAGTAGTCACAACTCACAACCCCTACATGTTTTGATGTTTCTAACTAAGCAAATTGACTTAAATGGTCCCCAATGTGTGCATATTTGGCCAAATTGGTCATTTCGTTAAATTTTTCGTCGATCAACCGTTAGTCAACGTATTTTGAATTAATTAATAAAATATTTAGAGGGCATTTTCGGTATTAATATTTTCGAGGACCAATTCCACCAAACTTACAAAGTTTGAGGACCAATTTCACCAAAATAAATTTATTCGTAAAACAAACAAATACATTTTCTTGTTTCTTGATCCAAACTCAAGCCCCACTCCTTTATCATGTTTGTCACCTCTCAATGCGATGTCCCAAGGGCCAAGCCAATCCATGGAGCTTCAGGAGTTAACTCGCAAGCCTAAAAGCACCACCTCTCACACGCTCGGCGGCTCCTCCAGCATGTTGGCAACTCCACCGCAGAATCCTCGCTGCATCGGAGCATCAACGTCTTCGATTCCACTTACGCCGCCATAGTACCCTTTGCTCCTCTCTTTCCACCACCTCACTTACAGCGTCAAAATCCGTCGTAGAATCCTCCCGCCGATCTGTTATTTCCGATGCTCACCGTGAGGAGATGCTCATGTTCTCGGCAGAGTTCTAGCTGCCGCGAACCATCTCGAAGTCGAGGAAGCGAGCTCGAGTGCAAGCCCTAATTGATCAGCTATGGCTCTATAGCGCCTCGAATACGGTGATCGGAGACAAAGGCCACCGTGGCGTCTCCGGTGGCGAGAGGCGGCGTGTTTCGATCGGCACTGACATCATCATCCAGGATGTGATTGTGTTGTTCCTCGATGAGCCTACCTCTGGATTAGACTTCGCGAGCGCGTTCATGGTGGTGAAATTTTGTTTAGCCAATGTATTTGCTTTGTTTTACAAATAAATTTTTTTGGCGAAATTGGTCCTCGATAATATCAATACCGAAAATGTCATTTTAAATATTTTTATTAATTAATTCAAAATATATTGACTAATGGTTGATCAGTGGAAAATTTAACGAAATGACCAATTTCGCCAAATTTTAATAGTTTGGAGACCAAAAAAATTTTAAAAAAAAAGATTAAGGATCAATTTGACCAAAATGGAAAGATTGGGGGCTATTTAGGCCAATTTGTCTTATAACTAAAAGGATCATCGGACAACTAGGGTTCTTCTTGAAAAAAGGAGAGAAATATTAGTATATTCTTAAGTTCGTGTTTAAAACATTATCTAATTCATAACCAACATACTTATCATAAATCCAAAAACAAGTTAATATTATCCTCCACAAAGTTAGGGATTAATTAAAACGAGAATAGACAGCGGCGGCACCCCCCATGATATCAATGTTGGGCGTGATTAGGTCAGAGAAAAAGATTCAAAACTATATATACAAATTGTTTTAAATAGTGTGTGTAATCATATGATTATGTTAAGCAACTAATTTAGATGGCTTGACGTCGCAATTAAGAAATTAAGATGATCTCATGGGCCGATTGTGGGCCCCACCCTCAGCACACCCATAAGATTTTTTAACACTAAATTGAAGGATTAACAAACTAATTATGTTTGAATCGCATGCCTAATATGTATTTTTGTGGTTTATAATTGATAGATATCTAAGGGTAGATAGATACATTTATTAGTGTTAATATACAAATTTAGCCAAATAGATTAAGTTAAACACAAATATATTAAGCTGTCCCGATTCTTATTCTTGTCGGTTATATAAAATTTAGGGGCAGTTGGTCTAATACCCATTTGGGTAAAGTAAAAAATATTTATAATTTCTTATATAACTACACAATCTATCCAAGAAGATAAAATTACCCTTGCTTTTTGAAAAACTTTACTCTCTTCCCAATCATTTTTAGGTATGTTTATAAATTTATGTGCAACAAATGATTAATTTTTTAATAAAAAACAACTATCTTTGAAATATGATTGTCCGACCATGTACCCGATCACGATTCGATCGATCGGCACAATTCCAATAGGACATGTGTCTTATCATGTTTCATATCATGTGCCCGATCGATCGGGCACGTCCATATCATGTGTCCGATCGATTGGGCATACTTTCTTGTGAATAAATGCATCATTGTGTGTCATGTCATCTTTTTGCAGTGTGCCCTATCACGTGTCCGACCGATATGGCACATTTTCTCGTAAATAAATGAATAGGTGTGACCTATCACATTTTTGAAGTGTGTCATATCATGTGTCCGACCGATAGGACACACTTTCTCGTGAATAAATGAATAAGTGTGTCCTATCACCTTTTTGCAGTGTGCCCTATCACATGTCCGACCAATAGGTCACACAAGCAATACGTGTATTTTCAACATTTTGGATATAATAGTGGATAATTTTATATAGTTGGGTAGTTTTGTAGTTGATATAGTGAAATTGGATAGAGTTGTATAATTCCACTAAAATTTATCTAATCATTTGAATTATTGTAACAAAAGCTTTAAACTCGTGGATTATTGTATTTGTGCGATTTATTTTATAGACTATGAAAATTTATACAAATAATCTGAGGATTATCTAATCTATTGCTGGGAGTAAAACTCCTTCTCCAAAATCCAAATATGCTTCTCGAAAAAGTTATATGACAAATTTTTATACATGAGATAGATCCATCATATTCATTTGAACGTAACCAAAAAGGCCTAAATTTTTCCTCTTCCTTCAATCAATTCATTTATTTGCAATCAGTAAACAAATAGTGATGGTGTTTTTACGATATTTCGCACTATTGACTGGCGATTATAATTATTTTGTCAGAATTTTATTCTCAGCAACATATTAAATTAATACAAATAGTGCTTGCTTATTTTCGTAGTTCAAGATAGCAAATTGCACACACACAATAATTGTGGAGCCTAAAATGTTTATCCTTAAATTAAATGGACAAGTTTGACATGTACTGGGAAGAAATCGAATATCTTTTTCCCCGTCTCAACTCCCAAGTACTCCCTCCGTCCCATTCAACTTGACTTCAAGTTTTTCGGCACGGTTATTAAGGTGAAATGAAATTTTAATAATAAATGTGTGGGTCCTACAATTTAAATAAAGTGATTTAGTGATAAAGATATAGGTCCTATAATTTAAATAATGTGATTTAATAATAAATGTGTGGGTCTTACAATTTAAAAAGTGGATTCATCATCTAAATTTGATTAATTAACCCCCTAAACCCAAATAGCAAAATTGTGTCTCCCTCAAAATTCTCGATTTGCTCCTAATTGCAAGTTTAGTACTGGTTGAGAGTTTGAGACGGCAATGTTGATATTTTGATTATAATGTATATAGAAGCAAAATCTTGAAATACAGCAGCCATGCTACATTGAGTAGAAAGCAAAGCATGATGAAAGCAAAAGTGGCATACCAAATATATATGTAAAATGTACAAAAGCAGTGATTATATCTCCATCTATGTAGATCAGAATAAAAACAGATCTAATGAATAATGATGGACAAACAAATCACACTACTAAGGAGAACACTAAAACGTCTCCAAACTTCAAATTACACAAAATGAAGCCCTAAAACCCCATGCAGATTGGCCTATAATACGCAGCCCTCTACATGAGAGAGAGAGAGAGAGAGAGAGAGAGAGAGAATGGGAATGAGAAGAAGAAAAGGAGATAACCTAAAAGATGTTCTCCTTTTCTTGTTCATCAAGTGTCGTGCAAGTTTAGAGAGAGAAAGCGGGAGGGGAGAGAGTTAGTCCTGATCCTTCCAAGTGAAGGAAGAGAAAGATGAAGAGGAAGGATGATTGCTCTGTTTCTGCTCTGCGGAATCATTTGCAGAGTCCTGTTGCTTACCATTCCCAAATGGAAGAAGATTTGGAGGTAGAAAACAATTATTATTCGCTTCCAAATTATCCCAAACGGCGCTTCCCGGGCCCCAGCCGGCCGGAATCGAATCGAACCACGCCTCATTCATGTCGCCCCACACCAACTCCGACGACAGCGATACGCCGGAACTGTCCACATTGCTCTCAATTCGCTCCGCTCCTGACTCTTCCGTGGATGGAAGGAGGTCTTCATCCGTAGCCGCCGCCGGCGGATCGGCGGAGGAGGATTCCTCCGCCGCCGACGGCTGCGCTTCTCTGTCTTTTCCGATGAAGAGCTCGGGGAAGTTAAGCCTCGCATTCTCGCCGCGCAATTTGAAGGCCTCGCGGTCGTAGGCTAGGGCGGCGTCCTCCGCCGTGTCGAAGGTGCCGAGCCAGAGTCGAGTACGGTTGCGCGGCAGTCGGATTTCCGCCACCCATTTCCCCCAGTGGCGCTGCCGTACCCCGCGGTAGAGCTTCGTCGCCGAGAGCGGCTGCAGCGGCGGAGGCCTGATGAAAGCCCTACCGTGCTGCCCTAATCTGCTCATCATCATCATCCTCCCCCTCGGACTCAGATTCAACGTCTCGCTCCAATACTGCAGCAGCTGATTCTGCAGTGGCGACGACGCCGCCTCGCCTGCAAAATACGGCGGGAACGGCGGCGGCGGCGCGAAGGAGATCATCTGCTGCGGCGGACGGTACAGTTGCTGCTGCGGATTCGGGGAATTCTCCAAGGAGAAAGGAAATACGAGGCCGGGATACGGCGGCGGAAACGTCGCATGGGGAAGCGGCGGCGACGAGGAAGAAGACGACGAATTCACGCGGCGGTCGGGGCTTCGAACCTTCTTAAAAGGCCGATTCGAAGTGGAACTTTCATTAAAACCAGAGTTCCATTTTTGTCTCTCGGGATTTTGATTTTCTTCTCTCTCCCAATCCATCGAGACCCCCTTTTCACTCATCTTCTTCGATTTACCTTTCCCCTTCCCAGAATCCATAGAAATTTATCGAAACAAAAAATAAATTGTTTTAAAATCCTTCTGTTTTAGGCCGCTCGCTCTATGAAATCAATAGATAATTTACCTAAAACGAATTGGGGGAAATTTAAGAAACTGAAAAACCCCAGATGCTAAAACTCACTGGGTTGCAGACTGTTTGAAGAGAGAGAATTTTAAACGACGAAACGAAAGGGGTGAGCATTTGAAGGAATTAGGGCGAAGATGACGTAAATGTGGTTTAAGGGAGCGAGCGGTTTATGGGAAATCAAATATGAGTTGTAAAATGAGGGTGTTGTTTTTACTGTGGAGATGAAGATTTTAGAGAGAGAGAGAGAGAGAGAGTTGCAGAGATGATTGTAGTTGTGAGGTAGTGTGAATGAGAGGAAATTAGAGGGGTTTATAAGAGAATAGAAAAAGATCTTGTAGAAGCGTGGTTGGTCTATTGCTGCTCCGTTGGGTCCCACCCGGTTTCCTTCTTTTCTATTTTTTATTTTATTCTTTTTTTTCTTTTACGTGTATACATAAAATTTCAAAATCACTATTTATATTACGTGCTAAAAGTAAATTTACAACATACTCGAGCTAGGGAGAGATATGTAGGCTGTTTTTGTTTTTCTTGTAATTCACCCTTATTACCCGTGTGTTTAGTTTGTGATTCTTTGATCGTATTGGTCCTTCAAAAATTTTGTTTCCAACTATTTTTATCATATTTTTTATTGATTTAACTATTTGACTGACAGAAAAATTGATAAAAAATCCATTTGGCCGAGATTTTTCAAATTGAAGACGTGTTTGGCCAAAGTCAAATATTTAGAAATCATGTAAGCCATTGAAAATTATAGTAGTACTTTTTACTATCCACATGAAAAACAATCAACTTCTAACTTAGGTTAATTTTAATTTTACAAATTGGTGTGACCGTGTTTATCAATTAAATTTGCTAAATTTATCTTACTTCGATTTTCCAAAATGACTCGTGATAAAGAAGACTTTGGTAGTCGTATGTAAATAATTGAGATATCTGCCTTATGGTCGAAGTTCATAAATCCCATCTTCTATATAATTTACAGATTTTAAAGACGAACGGAAGTTATTCAACACACACTTTAAATAGCAATAATGAATTTCTTCCTTATAAAAGTAAATGACATCTAACTTATACTACTTAATATAATTTATACTCTCTTCGTCCCATAAAAGTGTCCCTTTTCTTTTCAGTCCGAAGATCTCTTTTCTTTTAAGCACGGAGATCAAGAAAATAGTGTTGTGTGATGTATATTGTTTGACTTTTAGATAATTGATTTATGTCCACACATGATACATTATTTGCTTATTTTAGAAATATAACATTTTTAATGAACAACCTAATTGAAAAAAAGTGTAACCTCTTAATTAAACTACTTCATCACTTTTAGTCGGCACAAATTTCTTACACTAAACAACAAACGTGGGTGGCACGAAAAAGAAGTCTTAACGATAAAGACGAGTAAAATACATAAACATAGTGGAATTTTTTTTTTTATAAAATATGGATCCAACTACAGTAAAATGATATTATAATCCATTTAATAAAATGGATAACAACTACAACTACTAATAGTGGCCAATCTGAGACCACAACCCTGGCCGCGGACGGCGGCACTGCTGCACTACCTTCTGACCAGCCTTTGTTTCTGTACGAGGTGGTGGCTCAATCTTATTGGTTAATCTCTTTGTTAATTACTTTAATTGTTACGTTTAATATAGAGAAACTCAAATACAAACGCCTTCTTTTCCTGGGAATTGGCTGCCTTATCCAAAGGCCTAGGACTATGTATAATTGTCTTTTGTGTTAATATATCAATTTAGCTAAGCTCACTTAAAAAAACACAAAAATAGTTATTCTTTAATTTTATATTCATTAACTAGTCATATTTACGAAAATATTCTCACTTTTTCTGCCTTTTGATTCTCTCAATAAACTATGTGCCTATGGCTCTCGACATATCATAAGCACACTCTCGACACGCAGATACATAAATAAAAAAACTTCTCAATTCCTTAGGTACCCCACATGTTTCCACACCCACATGTTCCAGTGCAAAAGGCAAGTCGTGGCACTCCCTCGGCTCGTCTTAGGAACTAGAACATGATATAATTTTTTTATTTTTTTTTCAAAAAATTACTTCAGTTAAGTACTTTTACGTCCCTAATATGTCTCAAAAATGAAATGAAATTTTTTATTAAAAAAACAAATTAATCATGTTCCAGTACTTAGGGGAGCCAAAGGAGTGTCGCGGCAAGCTCACCCTAGGCACTGGAAAAACGTCACATCATTTTTGAGACATGTCAGGGCTGAGGGAGTACTTGGCCGAATAAATTTTTCAAAAAAAATAAAAAAAATTAAATTATGTTCTAGTGCCTAAGGCGAGTAGATGGAGTGCCACAACTTGCTCTGAGCACTGGAGCATGTGGATGTTGAATATGTGGCGATTGATAATTTTTTTATTTATGTGTAGCGTGTCGAGACACTGACTTTATTGAGTTCTAAAGCGATAAAAAAATGAAGGTATTTTCTTAAACATGACTAGTTTGTGAATGTAAAAATAAAGGATTGATACTTTTGTATTATTTTAAATGGGTTTGGCTACTATAGCAAATTTCTCATTGTCTTTTGGCCGAACATTATTCACCGTGCTTTAAAATCGAGTCTAGATTTTTTATATGATTTATTATTAAATATGAGCGAAATTTATTGGATCCATTTAGAATAGCTTTCTGCAGATTTTTTGCGTTGTTAATATAATGTAGTAATAGTTTATTTGTATTATTTTTTAATATTTAACTAATCATCCATTCTCAATTAAAGAGGCCCCTACTGGTTTATGAGTCTCAATCCATGCACAAAATTCTGCCAACACTACAGTAACCTCTTATGCCTAAAAATTTAAGATTGTAGAGTTATAATTATTTGGAAAGTTCCATGCTCCACATGATAAAAGAAATTGTTTGCTGTAAATTATACTCGCTTCTCACTAATCAAATTCGCTCTCAATCTAGAAAACTCAAGAATCTAAGGCCTTTTTATTCTTGAATCAAATAGTATAATATGCTAATACGGGTATCTAAATTTAGATAGGAATTCAACCAAATGTATGGTTATCCTTGTATCTTGTGTACAGAATCCGAGTTTTATTTCTATTTATTAAAGTTTGTTATTTCGCCCCTTTTTCATAAATTGTAAATTTGCATTTTTAGAATACAAATTTTGTCCTTTGATTTTAAATTTTCGATCAGCCCCTATTGATGAAATCAATAATTTAATGAAAATATGATGAAACTGAAACTTCTCATTGGTAGACAAGTTTGGTCAGCACTAAAGATGAATTGAAAGGTTTGTTACTTATTTTAAACCTGTTGCAATTACAATTCTAAGCTATCACGTAAGTTTCAAATTAATTAATTAATTAATAAAAATCAAGAACCAACCACCAATCACACATAATATTCTTAAACTCAAAGTCAACATCAAATAATTAAACGACTTATTGAAATCTTCATAAGTCGATTTTGCATCACATTCTTAAAGCTATATATTGTAAATAGCGATGATAGCATATTATTATAGTCAAACATGAAATATTTGTATGTGAAAATATCATAAGACAATCATAAGTTGATTTCAAAAATAAAAAATAAAATAAAATATAGCATTAAAAAAAGACACGTTAGTTTCACTTTCGGTGGACAAATGGAAAAAATAGGAAGATATTTTGTTTATGGGGCAGAAATCACCCAAAAGGAAAGTCAACCAACATAACTGTGTCTGTGGAAGTCGGTTTGAATCGGCATGTATCGGTGGTCCACTCGTCACATCAACTCATCATCACATTCTTAATCTATAATTTATTTAAGATCATAATTCAAGTGAAATGTAGAATCTTGAATGTTTTCTCTACATATAATCAATTATTGTAGTGACCCAAAAAAAATTATGCATCTCAAATACGTGACGATTATTGTTGTGACATACAAGAATATTATGGGATATATAAACTTTTACGTTATTAATTTATGAAGATATATCATTTGAAATATAAAGTGTAAAGAAACTTGGATGGTGATGAATTATAACAAATATAGGCCGGCATAATCTAGGGGCGTGTGAGGAAACGCCTAAAATAATCCAAATCTTCAGTACAGTTTACAGATTTGGCCATTAATTCTAAATAGTCCCCTCTTTTATAATTAAAATGGAGAAAACATTTCCCTTAATTAATAATAATTGGGTTATGTTATAAACTAGAAAAGAATGCAGAGAATAATAGGGAGAAGGAATTGAGGTGTGTATTATTATGAGGGTGAAAACCTCTATTTATAGAGTACAAGATGGACTTTTGGGCCAACATAAGATGGGTTAATGGGTTGCTAGGGTTTATATATGGTCAATCAATATACGATAAATATTATTTACAACAAGTTAGTCATTATTGATTATTAGTAATAGTACTGTCCTACTTACTAATCAAAATGGAAAATTCTAACGATTGGACAAAGTGAAACAAAGATTTTTGGACCGAGTCACAGGCGATTTATTTGTGGCCACGTGTCGCCGTCCTGCGATTTTATAAAGGTCGAATTATTTTTTTAATCATACAAACTGCAAATGGAAACAACTCTCTTGATTGACTTGTGTTTTTTGTTGACAAAAGTGGAAAGTCCCTGAATGACTTCCAGCTTCTAACCAACAAAATTCTTGCATTTACGCTTGTCTCGTAGTCTAGATGGAGGCTTTCCCTTCGATTATATTTTTGCAACGGTGGATCGAATTGGAGGGGTGTTTTGTTGGATTTCCATTCGATTAAATTCCGACGGTCAAATTCGATAAAACCTCTATATCTCTAAATTCGTCGATGAGTTTTATGCGAATAAAATAGAATACCATTCATGCATATCACCCTTAAAATCATAGAGATAAACTATCACTAATATTTTGTTTATACATAATAAACTCTACACACAAACTTTGTTGAAATTCAAATCAACATAACCAACACATTCCAAGTGTATGGTTAAAGAGAAATATCAATTTTTGTCCTCTAATGTGATGTATCTCCGATTTTGGTCATCTAATGTTGCAGTGTCCAATTTTATTCATAAACTTTAAATAGTATCCGATTTTGGTTCTTCATGTAGCAATTTCTGATTTTGGTCCTAGATTTTATAATGTGTTCGGTTGTGGTCCTATAACTTTACAAGTTGCACGATTTCGGCCCTCCGACAAAAATTGTTAAACAGAAAAATACGCGTGAATTACACTTTTCGGCGCAAAACTAAAATAAGACATTTTATAAAGTTTCGGAATAAAAAAAGAAATAATTTTAAAAGTTACAAGTAGGGGTGCAAGTTCAATTAAATCAAACCAAAAATTCGATTAATCAAAACATTGGTTCTCTATTTTACAAAACCGAATACTAAACCGGAAAACTCCGATTTGATTCAATTTTTAACTAAAAACTTTTGGTTTAGGTCGGTTCAGGTTCGGTTTTAACCAAAATTCTGAAGGAGAAAAAGAAATAAAATAAATTAGAAAAGAAAATATAGAGAAGTGAATTATTAATATGTAAAATGCATTGTACTATTGTCATTCCAAAAATCAAAGAATGTCGATAGTCAAAACAATACTCAAAGAAAACAACTTACTATTGTTATTGAGACGATGAAGTTCATTGTCTCACACTAAGGTAGAAGAAGTTAAGAACTAGATATAAATTCGCTCGATATTGAATTAGGTTAGAGAATGATTTGAGGCTTGAATCCAATTATATATATAAAATAAATTACCGATGATTGTAGTCAAAGTTAGTCAAAATTAAATATATTTTTTAAGAATATAAATATTAATACAACACTAATTAAACTAAAAAAATTAAAATAACTTTGATTCGGTTATCCAATGACAAAATCAAAAACCAAACCGAAAATTTAAAAAAAATCAAAACCAAATACCAAACCAAAATATTTTGGTTCGGTTTAAAAAAGTTTGGTTCGGTTTGGCCGGTTAACCGGTCTCATGCACACCCCTAGTTACAACTTACAAGACACAAAACAGTTAGACATTGCATAACCAAAATTGAACCCGTTTTAATAAAACCAAATTTCTTTTTTGGTTATGAAACTTTACAAAATAGCTTACTTTAGTCATTCGACGAAGTGTGAAATTAATGAGCCCTTTTATGTTCGATAATTTCTATCGGAGGACGAAAATCGAACACTTTGTAAAGTTGTTGAACCAAAATCTAACACGTTATAAAGTTACAGGACCAAGTCGAAGACTGCTACATTAGAGAATCAAATCGAACACTATACAAGTTATAGGACCAAAATCATACACCGCCACACTAGAGGATCAAAATCGAACATAGGCCACAATAGAAGACCAAAATCGATATTTTTTCTATAGTTAAACATCGATAAAGTAATGTTCGATAAAGTACTAATATCACTTAAATAATAATTTTTTCCGGTCTCAACTTGGATTAATAGACTAAAATAGTATTTGATAAACTAATAACCTCGTTAAATAATTTATTTATTTTCGATATCAAAATTATTACTTTAAATAAGTTTAATTGTATATGCAGTATACCTCTTAGTGATTTTTTTACAGTTATTTTAATATGAAGTCAGTTTGATCGCTCAAACAATCTATATGTGTACGTAGCATACTTAGTTTTGTGAGTTTATTAAATAATAATAATAATAGTAATAACTACCTAATTTACGGTTAATCAAAATTTCAAGTCTCTATTTTGTAAAACCAAATATCGAATCGAAATATTTTGGTTTGTTTCCATTCTTAACAAAAAAAAATCCGATTTAGTTCTTGTTGGTTCGGTTATAACCAAAGTTTCAAGAAAAAATAAGAGAATTTTTTTAAAAAAAAATTATAATTAAGAATTATAAATTAATTTTCTAATATAAATGTAATAGAAAAAGACCAACATTTTTTATAACATAAGTATTTTAATATAATACTCCCTCCGTTCCCCTCCAAGTGAACAATTTCTTTTCGGCGCGAAAATTAAAAAAATAGATGATAAAGTATGAGAAATGAGTAGATGATAAAGTATAAGAGAGAAGATGAGTGAGATTGTGAGAGAATAAATGATAAAGTATGAGAGAGAAATAATAAAGTAGGAAAAAAAATGATAAAGAAGTGATAAAGTAGGAGATAAATAATAAATTATGAGATAATTTGTGATTTTTTTTTAAGTTATTTCCTTTTTTAGAAATGGGTCACTTGGAGCGGGACGAAGGAGTAGTAATTGGGAAAAAATATTTTTTTTAAATTAAGAATTTTAATATATTTGGTTAGGTTTGATTCGGTTAAACATTTTAATTTTGCAAAATTGAAAAATATAAAAATTGAAAACCGGAAATTCTTGGTTGGATTCTGTCGATTACTCAGACCGATTTGACAAACCTAGGCCTAAAATTACCGGCGTAAGCATTAAATCAAATCCCACATTCAATATAAAACTCTATCTCATCTTTATACCTTAACATAAGTTGCATTAATTAAAGAATTAAGACGCATTAATTGCTCACACACAAAATCAGTCGCTCAATTAAATTCCAGTCACGTAAAAGCGCGACTTTTGCCTAGGCAGTAAATTTTCCCCATTATCACCACTCTCTACTAATTCTTTTCATGTGATATTTCACATCTCTACTCATTTCTGTGACTTGCTTCAATACAATACTATTTATACGCTTCCTTCATATTCTCAGTCTCAGTTTTTCCGTCAAAAAAACCGAGCGCAAAAAAGTGAAAGGAAAAGAGCAAAAATCGACCGAGAAGAACTCAAGGGTGAAAGATGAATACCAACGGCTTGATCCGAACCGATTGAAGCGTAAAAGGGCCGATTCACTGCAGGTAGCTGGGTCGAGCTTGCCGGATTGTACACACGCCTGTGGATCTTGTACCCCATGCCGGCTAGTGATGGTCAGCTTCGTTTGTTCATCCATTGAAGAGGCTGAGACTTGCCCTATGGCTTATAAATGCATTTGTCACAACAAATCATATCATATTCCATGATAGATTAAAACCATTCAATTTTCTTACGATTTAATGTAAGATTTGATTTACTTTCGGTCACGTCCTTTTGCGATTGTTCATTTTACGTAAGTTTGTTATTTTAGAGGATGTTTGGCATTCGTCATTATAGTTGTGATATTTTTTTTTGTAATATTTTCATTAATTTTTCTCTAATTTGAATTGGATATCAACAAGTTCAAGATTGACTCGTAAATCGAATATTTGAATCTTATAGAAATCTCTTCAATACATGTTGAGTTGAATATCTAAAAAGGGTAACAGCTTAATGAATGATTAATAATTTTAGATTTCTAATTATATTATTTTATTAACAAATAAAAAATAAAAGAAATTATACCTTGCGCTATCCCAAATTAACCTTTTCCCACAATTTCTTTCGTCTTCTCTCTCCTCTTTCAAACTCAGGTTCCACACATTCAAACACCCGTAAAGAAAAAAAAAACTACAAATCTTGGTAATGTTATTGCAACATGGTCATTCACGAAATATATGCCATCACCTTCTCCATTTTTCTCCCGTCAAGGATTTTAATTGATTCTTTCCGACTCAAGAAGCAGTGATTTAGGCTTCCCATTCAGATTGAGAATTTTTTCCCCACAAACTCAAGATTCTTTTATTTGATTTTCTAATTAAATAACTCCAGGTACTAAAGTTTATTCCCTTTTGAATTTTGTAATTTAATTTGTTGATGAGTTGTAATAATTTTGTTGTGCCTATTCGTTTTGTCCGAATTCTATCATGCAGAGATGGCAATATAATGTGCATGTATTAAAAAGATTAATCTTTTCCCCATTCTTGAACCTTTTAGGGTTCCTATGGTTCTTGAGGATTGTTTGAGGTAGTGGGGTTTGAAATGGTTTATTTGATAGAGAGGGGGAGGAGGGAAATTATGAGGGTTTGAAATGGAAGAGCCAAACCAAACATGGGCAGGTGTAATTATTGGGGTAAATTTGTATTTCCCAAACTTTTTCATTATCATCATTATTGTTATAATTATTTCACCCTTGCAACTGATGAGAAATAATCTGTTATGTTGTTGTTCATGCAAAATGTTCGAGGGGCCTTGCCTTGTTTAACTTTAGTTCAATGCTATTTGCTTCCATTCCTTTTCTTTTGTCTTCTCATTTTATACCCCCTTTTAGAAGTTATCATAATCGGAGTTTTCATAAACTTTGTTTGGTTGATGATGTTTTCAAATACTGAAAACCTCTGTTTCAAGCTGCTCCGTTTGCTTATGCGAATGTAGTTTTCAGATGTTCTGTTTTCTCCGGTTTTATATTTACTACGCTCTCTCTTTATATAATGCATGCATATGTATCTGGTAGTTAAGTTTCACGATGTAGATGAGTATATTATAAATAACACAAATTGCTTATTAGACAGAATTGATCTACTTTATTACAGGTTAACTCTGATGTTTTTTCCAGTTATGTCTTTTAATTTCTTCTTAAGGGTGTCTGTGTGTTCAGGTTGATGAAGATGAACTGTATTGGAACGGAAAGAAACGAGACAATGAATCTCATAGTTCTGCTCACATACTATCACAATTAGCTCATTGCTTTAGCTAGTAGCGATTATTTAGCTTGATGTATGAATATCAGGTGATTCATTTGTTGAGCAATTGAGTCATTTGAATGATCAAGGAGTTGCTCTATTTTTCTGTCTTCTTCTTCTTCTTCTATATTCATGTAATACATTTCCTTCCTGGTTCGCTCCTTTCCGGTTGTAGCTAATGCTATGGTTGGACCACGAGCATGGGTAGAAGGAATCTTTTACCGCGCCAGCAACAAAATATTTGGAACTGACAAATTTATCAACTACACTTTGGCTTCTATTCAGGTAATTAGTATCTTCCTACTAAACCACGTTTTTCGTTTTTCGTTTAGTATGTACTTGAGGGGAAAAATGGTGGCTTGCTTATACGCATAAGATGTCGTATGTAGTACAATGACGTCGATTCACTGATTTCTCCCAGGAAGAAAGACTGCAAAGACTTAAAGATCGTTTTGCAGTACCTTACGATGAGGAACGGCCTGAACATCAAGTATGCTTTTTGCAAATCTCCCATTCTTCTCTCAATAATCATCTTTGACTTATGTTTCTTTAATTGGTTTTAAAAATTAAAAAAAAAAAAAAAATTGTTTCTCCAAGTGTATCTGATGTAGGGATAGGGAGATTTTTACTGCATAACTTTGTTCAAGCTTTAACGACTTCATAGTCCGACCCGTTACCAGGAAGCTCTTAAAGCCTTGTGGGATTCTGCTTTCCCGGATATCGAGCTTAAAGGTTTGATATCTGAGCAGTGGAAAGATATGGGCTGGCAAGGAGCAAATCCATCAACCGATTTTAGGTAAAATTCCATCCCTACTTCTCTCCTCTTCAAAATTGATATGTAGCTTACATTCTTGATTATCAAACCGTCATTTGTGTGTTTGAATACTCCACCAACTCGATCAGTTATGTTTTGTTTTGCTAGTGAATTTAATCCCGAGATTCTAATTGTTCTTGTTATGTTTCTCGGCTTTAGGGGGTGTGGTTTCCTTGCACTCGAGAACTTACTGTATTTCGCCCAAACATACCCGGTATGTTTCTTCAAACTACTGCTTTTCAAGGGCTAACACTCTTTGATAAATTATTGCAGTTGGTATAATTTCCACTAATACGAAACATTTGAAGGCTTCTTTTGGTAGGCTACTTCTCAAGCAAGCCGGACAACGCTCTGAATGGGAGTACCCTTTTGCTGTTGCTGGCATCAACGTCTCGTTCATGCTGATTCAGATGCTCGAGTTACATTCAGGTGTGTCGAGTAATGCACGTTGCGTAACATTCTTTCTCGAATGATGTGATTTTTCTTCATCTTGTCTTGCAGAAAAACCAAGATCCCTTCCTGGGTATAACTTTCTCAGATTGTTAGCAGGTAAGAAACCAAAAACTCGATTTTCGTTGTTTTCTGGCTTTGGATGAGAAGTGTTGTCGATGGAAGTGCAGATGATGAAGATGCATTTGATATACTCTATTGTATAGCTTTCACTATGATGGATGCACAGTGGCTTGCCATGCATGCTTCATACATGCAGTTCAATGTAGCGCTCCTCTCTCTCTCTCTCTCTCTCTCTCTCTCTCTCTCTCTCTCTCTCACATTAGCTAACAAGATATGTTATGTTTCATTTGTTCAGGAAGTACTACAAGTAACAAGAATACAATTGGAAAGAGAGTTGTCTTTGGAAGATGTTAAGAGAATACAAGATTTGCCAGCTTATAACTTTTTGTTTCTATAGTTATATATATGAACACTTATTTTCTTCCTTCATTAGGTCAATTTTATCCAATCGAACATATCTTGCCTAGATGAGTTTTTTCGTGTTGTTTTTGGTCTTCTATCATGGTATGTGTTCTTTTTGGTCCTATAATGTACACTTGCATTCATTTTATACAATGTAATGTGCAAAATAGTCCATTTTTCGATCCTCCTATAGAAAGAGTACTTAATGTGTCTTTTTTTCCCGTCGTAAGGTATGTTATAGACAAATGATACATGTGCCTAACATTGTCTACTTTAATAAATCACTAGTAAATCAGGCAACAAAAAATCAGTGCATGAAGTATACTTTCGGCTATAGGACTTCTAATCAATCTGACCATATTATACGACCAAAATAAAATACAAACTTATTACAAGATCAAAATCGAAATTTTCAATTATTTTGACGTATCCGGACCATGAAATGTCACCCTCTATCTCATGACATGCGTAAGATCATGTTACACTAGCTAGTGAGCCATAAAGCAAAAAAATGATATGATAATAAATCCCAACAATTATTTTTTCTTCCAAGTGGAATCATCACGCATGGATAGCAAAGAAAGCATTGAACTCTCTAGATTCTTAAGTGGGATACAATTATTCTCACTCACCACATTTTTCTATTTTTTATAGTATTTTAATACATTAAGTAAAATTCACTAAATAAAATGCGAGCTTGAAATAGTAATAGAAATAAATTCTGATGCAATATTTGGAGTATCCCACACAACCAAATAGTCCAACCTTGTTGACAAATTGTACTCCCTCCATCCCATTTGAAACGATTTATTTTCCTTTTCGGGACGTCCCATTTGAAACGATCTGTTTCCTAAAAAAGGAAATAATTTCCCTCGTATTTTATCATTTCTCTCACCTACTTTATCTATTCTCATTATATTAATCATTTTCTCTCTCATACTTTATTATCCACTTATTCACTATCACACTTATTTTTTCTCTCTCTTACTTTATCATTTACTCATCTATCATACTTTATCTTTAACTTTCTTAATTTTCGTGCCCATTTGAAACAGGTCGTTTCAAACGGGACGGAGGGAGTATTATTTAATTGTAAGTTGGTTGTTGCACTTGCACTTGTGATTAATGTGACATGGCATATTGTCAAGATAAGAAAGTCTAACAATAAATATTTTATTTTCAAGTGGGTCACTACAATAAAAGGTCAAATTAATACCAGATTTCCAAAGTCAGGGAGAAAAAAATTCAATTTCAATTTCCAACCACCAACCAAGAGCAGTGGCAAGTGTTGAATAAGATGCACTTCAATTATATTACATAAATATTATGCTTCTTATAAATCATACTAGAAATATTATGTGTCGCGTAGATTTTTCGATCTACAAAGATATTCCACCAGAATTAATTCCACTATCAATTTCTTGCGTGTCGTTATTATAACTGTCTAAAATAACTTATAATAAATGCATATATCTTTAATTAAAAGATGCCATATTTAGGAAATTAATCAAATGTAATATTTTATTTGATGATATTTTAATTGCTTATTATTCTATATTATTAATTTTAAATTAATCCTAAGTCTAACGGGATTGAACGTTATATATTAACTCTAAATCAACCAATTATGTAAAAATGAGAATACTAACTACACTATATGTTGCTGGTAATTACTTATTATTCTATGACTTTACGAAAAAAGCATAATATGGTAAGATGTGACACAAAGATTCATACTACTAAATTAAAAGATATCCAGTCATGGAAATCGTTGGACATTTTTATTTCTGAATTAATATAATTCAAATGTGGTAATAATTTAAAGGTACGAATAAATGATGTATAATGTATATAATAATTAGGTAAGTATTGAAAAGTTTATATAGAGTTTATCGATTAAATAATTAAGGCTAAAAGATTTAAACCCCTATATTATTAGGTTTGTGCACTTTTGTCCGCTAAAATATAGTGTATCATTTTCTGTGGGGAATAAAATTTCGGCAAAAAAATTCAATTACACGTGCAAAGTTTGGGTTAATATCCTGGATTATTAGTTTTAACCAAAACTAATACTTCAGAATTAAATAATTCATATATAACTTTGTAAATGGTTGGAAAATTTACGGAAATCTTATTCTATGCAAAAATATTAGATAGTTCAAATTGTAAATTACACATTTTTATAGTTTAAAAAGCAAGCACAAAACTAATAATCGAAAGATAACACATTTCCATTATATAAAAAGCAAAACGCGCAAATCTAATAAATTAAATTAGAAAACTATCCATATGCAGTCGACAAGAGATGGGCCAGCGCTTTTGGAAACACGCTTTTGCACTCAACTGAAATTAAAAGCGCACAAAACATGTGATTTGGTCCCCCTTGGAGTCGGGTTTTGATCGTGACAACGTTTATATATTCATTTATGACTTTGATTCATTAACATGTGAAGATGCAATCATATTATTTTTTCGGAAATATCTTTTGTTTGTATTATTTAAAAAAGTTACACTCATCATCAGGATAACAATAATAGTATGAGTATTATTGTAATGAAAATTAGTAAATTTATTGAGTCAGTGTGTGATGTTTTGCTTAATTCATGACGTTATTAATATATGTAACACATGTTAAATGATTATATATACTATTCATAAAAGTAAGTGCTAATATGAGTACATATTAAATGCTAGTATATATAATTTGCTACATAAAAAATATAAACCATACTAAAATAGTAATTATTTATTATGTTGTGAATACAAAATGACTATTTTCCGATATTTATACAACCGACAAATACTACTAATATGTACTACTACTATGAATGGGAAATGACATAAGTAACCCTCTGCAGGACCACAGTTGCGTGTGAACACGAACGCATCTAAATTAGCAAAATGTGGCAATTTGTCAAGCCCCGCGGGCCCATATTTCTTATGGTGTGACATACTTATCCACAAGGCTATTTTCTTCTTTTCTTTTTAACTTTGAAGTTTAATTATACCCATCCCGAATTTCCCTCCTTAAAAATGACTTGTGGAAAAACAAATTCCAATTTAATGTTGTAACCTAACAAAAGTGCAAGGCCATTATAGTACGAAACTCATTGACCGGTTTATCTCTTTCCTTTTAATTTTTTAAATTTAATTAATTGAGAATGTCTCTAGCTATATGATAATTGGAAAAAAAATTGAGGAAAAAGAAATTCCCATTTCATGTACAAAGCAAGTTTAAGTGGGTGTTTGGAGTAGCTGAAGCTTATTGATAAGTGCTGAAAGCTGCTTAAAGCTGCTGAAAGCAGCTTATTTGAAAATCAGTTAGTGTTTGGAAATAAGTGCTGAAAGCTGTTGAAAGTGGGGAAAATAGTGTTTGGAAATATTGCTGATAGAAGTAGCTTATTGTTACTTTTTAATAGAAATGTCTGTTTTGTCCTCAGTGTTACTAATTAATATTTATAATAAATAATAAAATTCACAAATAATTATTATTTAATATTTATTTTTTGCTTACAATTTCAATCTAATACTACAAAATACTAAATTAGTAAAATATATTCTCACAAAGTAGGGTTAGGAAGGTTAATTTTTGGAATTAAATAAAATTAGTAAGGGTAATTTCATCCGAAAAATACGTAAGCTATAAAGCTTTAAAAGCTCGAAGGCTGGGGTGAAGCGGACTGACGCATTCTCTAAAATCGACCCCATTTTAGAGAATTTCGAACTTGTTCGGACTTCCAAACACTACGACACAAGCTTAAAGCTGAAGCAGCTTAAAAAAAGCTTTTCCAAACACCCCCTAAGAAACTTCATTAACCAACGAAAAAGTGCAAAAGCCATTATAGTACAAAACACATTGTTATAAACTATGTCACAATCAAAAGCTCCAACAACTCCCCTCTCCCAACCCAAGCCTCTTACAAAACTTACAAGGGCAACAACGTTAGCCAGCCTCACCTTTGTCCTAAAACTACCAAGAAAAACAAGCTACAATAATCCGATTTCAACGCCTCGGTTCCTAATCTCGTGAAGCTTCATCAGAGACAGATTTCGGGGTGTGTTAGCACTCGCTAGCCATGCCTCGCTCCCATGAAGTAGTTGAAATCGGGGTGCTGGACCCGTAATTGCTTTAGCCACGAATCAGCCACACTCAACAACGACACTATTCGTTCATGGTCCCGACCGTTCTTGTCTAATAACCACACGTCCCCTTGCATTTTGTAAGAGGACAAGCCGAAGGGAGGGAGGGGGATGATCTCCCCTTCCTTCCTCTTCCTCTTGAAGTTGTCTACGTCGTCTTCTAAGTCCAAATCTATTACATATGGATGCATTTAATCACATTACAGTAAATTGATACGAAGAAGATGAAGATAGATTAGGTTCGTACCTTGGAAAGAAGAGGAGAGCGTGTGGTACGTGAGGAAACACGTTTGCAAGTCTCTAATGGTTCTTCCCATCGGAATGTGGTAAATAGGGTACCTAACACATGCAAATCCGAACATCTCTTGATTCGTTATTCATTCAAAGAATAGTTTGATGACATTCATATGAGAATAGAGATACCAACCAAGCAACCGCCATCCAACTAGCCGGTGAAAGATCTACACTTCTTAACGACATTAATCCCGGGTGTCTTTGTGCTAAACTACTAATCTGAGAAGCAAATCATACAAAACTTTATTCATATATGCGTTAAAATTTGATTCTTTCATATCATATCCATATACTCTGTTTCTCCTATTGCCTTATCGGGTTAAGATACACGAAAATTTTCGTTAAAAAGGGCTTACCTTGTCCGCAAGAGGGACTCTTCCATAAGGGGATGATCTCTCAAAGTATTGAAAGTAAAGATTGCCTAATCTTTCATTCTGCTGCCACAAGCTATCATGTTCGCATACCCCTTCCTCGGACGAGCATCCATCCCACCTCGACAACTTCTCACTCTCGCTCTCATCGCTAAACGAATCACTAAACGAGTCCCTTGTCTCACTCACGGAATCACTCTCTTCCCTAAACCAAATTCATCATCAAATCAAACCATATAATCATACACACACATTCATCTTAACTTCACTAATGCAACTCAAATCAACATAAATTTGATCACATCAAATTCGAGTTAAGAAACAGAGTATTTGAAACATATGATCTAAAAGAGGCTTAATAACAACAAGAATCCATTCAAACATGATCAAGAAAATGATAGAACTAACAATCCATTACCTCAAACAGTTTGAGGATGAATTGCTAGTGAAGATTTGGATTGCAGAGAGGTAAGGGACGAAGTATTGGATTAGGTTTTGGCCGTCGTCGGAGACGATGGGGATTCCGGCGCCATAAGCACTCCATTCATCAAAGCTCTTCCAAAGATCAGCAAGGACAAAATAGTCAATCTTTTCCCTCTCACATGGATGCCATAGCCTATTAAGCTTCCTTGCCTCACTCTATAAAGAAAGCAAAACAAACAAGAATTTCAAAAGGCAAAACAAGAGAAAAGGAATAAGGGAAAAAAACCATCAATCAATCGGAAAGATGGAATCAAATCAGTAAACGATAAATAGTATCATAGCAAAATGATAATAAAAATTATGACTTTGGGAAAGGAAATTAAAAGAACCTTCGAGAGGAACTGAGATGGCACCATGGGGGTTGCCCGATCCAAGAAGCTTTCGAGGTTTGTCTGCATTGAAACCTTATCAAAGATCAACATGATTTACGAGGTAGAGAGAGAGAGAGAGAGAGAGAGAGAGAGAGAGAGAGAGAGAGGAGAGAGAGTGGTGGAGGATTAGGTGGATTTCTCTCTCTTGACTCGTTTTGAAGTTGGCAACACAAGGGAGGAAGAAAAACAGAGGAAGAGAAAAACAAAAGGATTTTACGAGGAGAGGAAGAGAGAAATTGACGGGATTTTCTTCTTTTCTTTCTATGAGAGAGAGAGAGGGGGAGAGAGAGAATATAGAGGGGAGAAAAAACGGTATAAAGAAACAAAGATTACTAGCCTTTGACGTTTGTACAAACCATTGGCAAAAACCGCAAGTCTTCCTCAATTCAACCTTAATTCTATAATTCTATTATTCCCCCAAAATTCAAGATTTCCGATCATCGGAAAAACCGGACTACGATAAAAGATTTCAGCTAAAACCCAAAATCCCAAACTCAAGAAAATGATCGCCCATCAATTAATACGACATGAAAAGCCGAACCCACAAACCCAAAATCCAATTCAAAATCAAAAACAGCTCACATTAATAACATTCAATTTTTCAATTTTTCCCCCCTTGAAAGCGACTTGCACCTTGTTTCCGAAATTCCAAGATAACCAAAAAAATAAATAAAAACATAAGGCTTTTTTTTGGGGGTGTGAAAGCAAACGGGAAAAACTTGGAGGAGAAGAAGTTCTGATTAAAACCCACCCAGAAAACGTTCGATTCACGCGGATAAACGAAAAGGTCAGGCGTTATATGAGCCAAGAAATGGGAAAAGTTGAATCTTTTTTTTCTTTTTTTTTACTCGCAATCAACGGATTTTCATGGTTGTTCTTCCCCTTTTCTTTTGTGATAAAAAGGGAATCAACTTTTGTTTAAAAAGCGGAACCGAACTGGCATAATTGTGCTGCCCCTATATCAACTTCGAAAACCAGAATTTTGGTCACCATTTGTAAAGCAGGTGCCAGAATGCGTGTGCAGAGAGAGAGAGGGAGAGAGAGAGTGCGTGTGAATATATGCTACTATTTAATTCTGAGATTTATGTTCTTTTTATATTGGTTTAAACCTTAATTAGCTATTTTAATTTATTGTGGTTAGGGCTGGAAATAGGTGCGGTTACGGGTTAACCGCACCCGAAAATCGGTTACCCGTAACCGAAATAGCCTGCATTACATTAACCGCTACCGTACCGGATCGGTTAATCGGATACCCGATACCCGACCGGGTACGGTATAGTGTTAACAAGATAATCGCATTATAAAAAAGTGTTTGAGATTGTGAAGCTTCCATCTAAGATTAACATCTCTATTATAAGAAACCGGTTAATCTCCATTTCTTCCAGCAAGGAAAGTCTCCACTATTAACATCTCTATTGCTAGCTTGTGTTTGAGATTGTGAAGCTTCCATCTAAGAACCAAAGAAATCAAAAGATTCAAAACCAAGTATAACTTAAATAAGTATATTGCACTTTTGACTTCAATTTATGTATAAGTTAAGAGGCAGAACAACTATATAATACAAAAAAGCAAGCACCTATATAGTACAAGAAAGGAACTAGAGGCCAACACAACAAAAAAGTTGAAATTAAGATCGAAATTCAAAAGTTAGAGGAAGAGCAACAACTATATATACATGAAAGCAAAATCCCAAAAAATACAACAAAAAAATTCCAACTATGTGAAGAAAATAATTTTCCAAGTTCCAACCTTCAAGGAGTATTTTCTTTCTTCCAAGAGATGGGCGACGCCGATGACAACCAGTGACTCGCCCAAGTGATGGGATTATTAGGGTGGTTACTGAGTGGGCAGGGAGGAAATGGTTAATGGTGAAGCTTTGATGGAGTATTTTCTTTCTTCCGATTCCCGCTGCAGCGCCGCATGAGAGAGAAGAGAGTTAGAAAAACACAAAAAGAAATGAAATGACAAAACCCTAAGGACCTTGATTAATTTTTATTTATTAAAAATATAAAATTGAGATATTTAAAATTAAATATAAAAATTGACTTATTGATTGACTGTGGTTATCATGTATACCGTATTAACCGAACGGGTATACCGCTACCCGAAAATACTACAAACTTCATAACCGACCATGACCCGATTACCCGAAAATCGGGTATTCGGTTTCCCGATACATGATCGGGTACGGTACGGTATGGTTATTACCCGATACCCGTTTCCCGATTTCCAGCCCTAATTGTGGTAATAATTAAGTGGAAGTATTACTTCAAACGTATTAATTATTCGGCCATAACGCTCATAACCTAATTGTATACAGCTGTTGCGGGTTTATTTTATCATCGGAAAAGGAAATTATTCATAATTTATTTAACTAATCCAATTTTGTAATACTCAATTACAATTACTATTAAATTATTTTTGAAACTCTAATCATATTTAAAGCAAAATTTGCTAATCTTTTTAGATAGAATTGTTTAGTAATGACGTCAATCTTGTCTCAAACATTATCCGAAATTAAAGAATAAATATGGATTTTGTATAGTTAACAAATCGAGTTGAACGAGATTACTATGAACTCAATTTTCTTTAACCAATCCCCAAATTGGACAAATGGAAATAACTATATTTGTGAGCAAAATAATTTAGGCTATTTAAATTGAAATTAGATTTTCTGTTCAAATTTTTTTTTCGTATTCAACGTGCTTAATTTATGTTTATTAATGAAATAGTAATATTCATCTTCTTTTTAACAAAAATTACCTAAAATAACACATTTATACCATAGTATATTTTTAATAAATGTGGCACGTATCAGCATTCTATTGATTAACACAAATTTGACAGGTAATTTGCTCACATTTAAATCATATGACATTTGCAAGAATTATTAATCAAGTTGAGTGTAGTAATTATGCATAAAAGCTAGTAATAAAATAGCACAAAATATTCACCTTTTAGATTTTAAGGCAAACTATTCAATGTATTGGGAGTTTATCCATGCAGATTTTCTCGGCCCATAAATTAATGTCCAACTTGGCCTTATTTTCCAATACATTTGACTATTTGCAAGTACTGCAAATTACAGTTTATTGCTTCGGGAAACAAGAGAAAAGGAGCAACATTTTGATAAGCAAATTTATTTTCAAAAGCTGTTACTATTACTTTATTTTTATAAGAATTTATATCAACTTATTTTTTTAAAAACAATAAATATTTTAGAATTAGTTGTTTTTATAAGCATTATTCGTCATTTAAATAGTCACTTTAGTACTGTGTTCAGAATTATTGAGAGCTTGTAATAATATAATGTAATATATGTTAATTAATAACACAATATAATATATACTGTGAGTACATATAAATATTGAATTCAATTTGCCATAAATGAAATATTTTCTATTTCCATTTTTGTTCATATTTATCCTATAGCTTTGACATCTTACCAGTATTTTTAATTTTAATTAACTTTGGCATTTTTCTTTGAAAAAGGAAAGTCAAAGTAAATGAAAATGCCGAGTAAAATTCGATAAAGCTATATAAATAAGTAATACTACTATATAAAGTGTGTAAATGAGTAAATTCCGTTTTGTTGTTTAATTTAAACTTTTATCAAAATAGTTGATGTTATTTTTAATAATAAAACATTTATATAAGGTATGAATATCAATATAATATTAGTTAAAATCAGCGGGGGAAGTAATATTTTATATTCCTTGTATCATATCACTACAAAAATCATATAAATAGCGATAAATTTATGTCAATCAAATAGTAAAATTGCATACGAAATGCTAATGGAATGTTTTACCATCATTAATCATAAAAATGTTTATTTACTAGTAGCAAATTGGTACAAATAATCCCAATTTTTTCTAGTTTGGATGAATTAGTATTTTTAAATTTTAAGTTAGTCAATTGTTAGTTATATTGGCATTTACGAAATAGAAGTTTCAAGGACTAATTTATACTCCCTCCGTCCCATTATTAATGTCCCACTTGCCTTTTTTGATTGTCTCATTATTTATGTCTCATACCAAATAAGGAAATAAATGAGTGGACCACAATCAATCTAAGCAAGTGGACCCCACCCCTTTATACTTTTACACCACAACTTTACACATTTACCTCCACTATCTTAATTACCGTGCTCAATCCCAATGGGACATAAATAATGGGACGGAGGGAGTATAATTTTTAAATTAAATTTTTAACTATTTTTTACAAATAATATTTTTTAATTAATTTTTTTAAATAAGTTTTTTGTACGAAATTTTTTTAATTAAAAACTTAAATTTAAAATATATTAAAAAAATTAACTATATTTAAATTAACTAATACTCCTTCTGTCCCACTTTTTCTTTGTGGAGTAGATAAAATTTAGTTTTAAAAATTGGATGAATTGATCTCTGAAACTTTTATTTCGTAAATGCCCCTATAACTAATAGTTGACTACCTTAAAATTTAATAGGGTCAATTCATCCAAACTAACAAATATTATGACCAATAAACTAAAAAAAGTTAATGGAACATTAAGAACCATTTGTGTCAATTTGTCTAATTCTAAAATATTTAAGATGGTAGCCATATTGAATTGCGATATCAGATCATGTTATGTTATACTAACATTACAATATTTTTTTTTTGAAAAAATAAATTAAAAAAGCGCAATATTATTAGAAAAAAAATCGCAATTTGTGGGAAATTCTGAAAAAAGAAAAATGTTTAACGTGGCTTTTAGAAAAGTTAATAAACTCTTTAAACAAATAAACAAATTAAAAAAAAATTCCTAAAGAATATTACGGGAGGAGAAGAATATTCCTTGGACGACTTGGTCTCGCCCATAATAGGAAATATTCCACGTGGCCCCCTCGCCATACTCTTCTTTTTGTTTGTTTTTTTAAAATTCGATCCCCATAAATAAAGAAAGAATCCTTTCATGCCCTGTTTGGTTGGGCCGGAGGAATGGAATTATGAATTATTTTAAAAGAATGATTTCATTCCTCGTGTTTGGAGAACAAAAATCTGCAGAGATATAATTCCTTATACTCCTCTCTAATCTATCCAAATAACATTTTATCATTCTTCTACATTTGGGCACTTTTAAAACTGATTCCTTTACTTTTTCTCGGTCCATCATCTCTCTCATCACAGCGCTTTTTTTTCCCTTCTCGTTTTCGTCACTTTCACGCTCTCTCTCTTCACAGTGCGGTTCGTCTCTCGTTTTCCTCTCTTCACGCTCGATCCTCTCTCTCTCTTCACAACCCCTCCAAAGGAAGGTTCGATTTGATTATAGACTGAAGAGGAGAAGGTACAGTGCTTTGGATCTGGTACTTTCGATTCGAACAAAAGGGAAGGTACAGTGCTTTGGATCAGGTACTTTCGATTCGAACGAAAGGGAAGGTACAGTGCTTTGGATCTTGTACTTTCTTGAAATTTCTTTTGAAAATATGAAAGATGCTCAATCTGGTGTAGTTTTAGTTTAGTTGGTGTTAAATTTGCCCTTTTCTTTTCTTTTCCTTTTTGTTTTTCCATAAGACAATTAGATTTCTTCCTTTATTCTGAAGCTAGAAAGGGAATGAGATATGTCTATATTTCTGCAAATCCACAGGAGACAAATCCCAAAATTAAATATTATAATTGTTGGTATAATTCGAATTTTGCAAGAATATGTTCTGTTTCTGTAATTCCAAGAATATTATAATCTGTCTCCTGATTTACGAATTATAATTCGAATTTTGCAAGAATGTTCTGTGAGATTGTATTTGCAAGTGTTGAGCATATCCAATATTGATCAACAATTTATTTCACCAGCTGCCACACACATTAGTATGAGAAAAGTGTTGATTTAACTTCAAATCTGTATCTTGTGTGGCATTTCCAGTTAAAATATTCGTTTATTATCCCTGCTTAGATGACTATTTATCAGAATGGTAATCCCTACTCTTTTAATAATTTTGAGAACGGTAATCCCTGCTTAGATGACTATTTTATAGTGCACTGTTCAGTACAAATTGAATAGGTATTCTGTTTCTGGGTATATGGGAAAATTTGTGTTTCTGTATTTTGTTTCTGTATTCTGTTTCCAGTTTGCGCTAGGATTATTAATTGTATATATCTACTCTATTTAGATGGATTCACAAAGTGGGAGAGGAAAAAACTAACATTTTTGGAGAAAGGATGAGGAAGAAACTTTACTTCAAAATGTTATAATATATCTACTCTATTTAGATGGATTCCCAGCTTATTTTTTTTTTTTTTGTTTCAAAATGTTATAATATATAATAGAATATGATATTTTGAGTACAAATTTATTTAATAAATTTATTAAGTTGATTCCATTCCTTCAGTCAAACCAAACAGGTTTTGGAATCAAGTTCATTCCTGTTGCAACCAAACAACTGTTTTCAGGAATCATTCCTTCATTCCATGCCTCCAAGAATGATTCTTGATTCCGATTCCATTTCTTTCTGTCAACTAAACGGGGCCTTATATGTCTTCTATTCTACTCGCATGTTATAAATCCTATTGATGCATGTATTAATCGAGTCTGTCATGTATAATTTATATAGTAGTGTATATATCAAATGAAAAATTATAACAATTGAATTCTTCTAGTTTTCTTTTGCAGAAATATGCTTCGTTTCAAAATTGCTGCTCGAATAAAATTAGTACTACAGAAATTATTACTCGATTTTTAATGATCCAAACTCGAACATTAAGTTGTTCTACTTTAGGCAAAACATAGTATGTTTATGTTGTAGTTTGACCTTTTTAGATTCAACAATCCCGCTTCTCTCCGTTTTAATACGAACAAGGTTACCCAAATTGCAAGAGTAAATCGTTATTTCATAATAAAATCGTAAGTTCTGAAAATTATACATTAAAATTAATTTGTAAATTGCAAATTACATACAATATGTTTGACTTGTATTTAGGCAACCTGATAAATTAGAATTTGTATCTTTATTGTTGATAAAGTGGTCCAATTCTAGTTTTTTTTTTTTTTTTTTTTAATGTTCGTAGGAGAATTGGGCCCTAACTTATCATCAAAATTTAATTAGTTATCATGTAAAAGACATTTTAAAGTAGGTCATAATGGGCATACACCACTAATCATATCACTCAATTTGTTGTTCACATCATTTTTATTCATAACCCAAAAAGGGTAATATTCGTAGCATATCTCGGACTCCAGTCCAACTAACCTTATTTCTCGGGCCGGATTATCAAACCCATCTCAATAATCTCATTTTCCCGCTCAGTGTCAAGCAGTGAACGAAAACATAACCCATTCAGCCAGCCCTTCACGGGCCATTAGATCACAGATCACAATCATTTCACATACTACTAAAATGGATGATATAAATATAATAAATGAGTAGATGATAAATAAGAGAGAAGAGTAAAAATGTAAAAGAGTAAATGATAAAGTAAGAAAGAAATTATAAATTATGAGAGAATTTGTACTCCCTCCGTTCCACTCTATTAGTCCATTTTTTCTTTTTGGGTCGTTCCACTCCATTAGTCCACTTTCACTTTTTAACTTAAAATAATACTCTAATATATTCAAGTGGACCCCACTACTTTATCTATTTTACACACAACAAACAACTTTCTTAATCTCCGTGCCAAAAAGAAAGTGGACTAATGGAGTGAAACGGAGGGAGTAATTTTTTTAAAAATTATTTTCTTTTTTAGAAATGAGGTGACTTGAAATGGGATTGAAAGAGTACTTTTTTCATGTTTTAAAAGTCTCATCTATATTTTACTAAAAAATATATACACGAAAGAGTGTTGGTATACAACACGTTTTGGGGAAATTTCTACCCTAGACCAGGTCCACAAGACCTTGTGGTTCAGGATTTAATATCAATTAAATAATTATTTGATTGTGTTTTCTTGTATTTTTTTATTTTCAAAATATCCTATGTGGCATGATTTTAAACCACAAGGTGCACAACTTAACTTGTATACCTGGTCTAGAGTAGAAAAATTCCCTTTTGTTTGAAAGATGTCATGTGTTCAAATATGCTCAAAACTCAACAAGAACCGACTTTCCTTTTTTACCCTCCGAAATTTGTGTGGAATCCTAACTATATAGAAGGATCAGCCCATCGGACCAATTTTGACAACTTCAATCATATCCCTTTATCAAATTAGCCATTTTATTTATAAAAATTGGTCTGATTAAATTTGTTGAAATTCACTAGATTTAGTTAGGCTCAATTACCATTTACCAAGCAAAGTACAAATTGTATTGGGCTTCTTCAGGCCCATTAAGGAGCTGTATAATGAGATCAAATAGTTTCAATAAAAGCTGAACCGGGCTGGAAGCGGCCCAACGAGCTAAAGCCTGACTCCAACTTGATTGTTACACTTTCTCCACATGTTAAATCTTTATTTTCTCAATAATAATTTGGAATTAAATATTCTAATCAGAATAAAACACATATTATCAGGTTAAACAAAATCTTGGATTAGCTTATGAAAAATGACTGTGTAAAAATAAAAGCCAAAAACTTGTGTGTAATATGATGTACATGCAACTTGATCGAATTATTCAATTTTGACTCACTTTGATGTGTTGACGTCAGCATAACGTATCATGATTCCAATTTTTTATTTTTATTTATTTTTCATTTATTTATTTTTTATTTTTTTCTCATTTTTATTTTTTTTTTCTCTTATGATAAGGATGGGCATGTGATTCGTTGTGAACAAAAGTGTCGTTTGTTCTAAACAAAATTTTTTATTTTGTATTTTTTTCTAATCTTTTTTATAAGGGAAGGAGCGTCATTCGTAATAAATAATATGTCATTTGTTATGAACACAAATATTATTTGTCGAGTATCGTTTATTTTGAATAAAAAAAAGGTCATTTTCGTTTAGGATGCCATTTTACCATCATTGACAGGAGTGTCATTTATAATGAATAAATGTGTCAATTGCAACAAATAAAAGTGTTATTTATCTCAAAGTAACAATCGTAACAACCAAAAGTGTCATTTGTATCATTTATTGACTATCAATTATTTTTGAAAAAAATGCGATTTGTTTCGAAAAAAAATATTATTTGTTTATGAAAAAAATGTCAATTGTAACGAACAAAAATGTCATTTATCTCAAAGTGTCAATCACAATGAAGTAAAATGTCGATCAAAATTAACTAATGTGTCACTTTAATCTAGTAAGCATACAATAAAATATGAAACATAATAACCAGAAATGTTACAAAAAGTGTCAATCGTAATAAACAAAAGTATCAATTGTCCCAAAAGAGAGTTTTCTCATAATATGTCAATTACAATGAACAAATATGTCATTTATCTCATAATGTCAATTACATTGAATTAAAGTAAAGTGTCAATTACCAATCTAGTTAATTCAACTTCACAGCAACCAGATCCGACCATAATTAATGAGCAAAAGACTAGAAAATTAAAACAGCATACCAGACAGCGAGAACTGCGATTTAAAAGTTTTTCAAATACCAAATTCCAACATATGCACATGAACAAAAAGTTGAATACGGAGAAAACACAATTCAGTTAACAAAAACAGAGAGAAAATGGAGACTCACTCGTAAATCAGCAGATGAAATCTGGAATTTGAGGCACCTGATGAAGAAAGTTAACGCAAAAAAATCGGATGGTGTAGGCTTGGAGACTCCGACGATGGACCTCCGACTTCGTACTACAACTGCCACCCCGACGTTCAGGCCAATCCCTACCGCCGCGGCTACAGCGCCACAACCCACTGTAGGAGCTGATGCAAAGAGAATTGTTGCGGAGAGAGCTGAGGCCGAGAGGAGAGAGAGAGAGAGGCGAGAGAGGACAGAGAATGATAAATTGATGTGTGAATGCCGAGAGTATATTTTAGAGTGGGGTTTTAATTTTTTTTTTTCTATAATAGCAAATCGAATTAAATTCAAATCAAAATTGAGTAATTGAATCATATTGCATGAACATGTAAACCTTTCAAAATAATGTAAAATCATATAACGTAACATTTTAATGATTGAGTTTAAGTTAGATCATTTAGTTATTTAACATTATATCCTTTTCCACCTTTGTGTTGCCAGTCGCGTGCTGTCCCTCTTTGGTGATGATTTGCTTCCGCCATTTGGGTCTCAGCCGCATACGGCGGCGCGTTTATACCACTTCTACGTGTGTTAGCATTTACTACTACAGTTGACTTTTGTTCTGAGTCTTCTGACCTACGCAGCCACATACAATATGGTATTATGTCATTCCACTTTTATTTAAATATCTCGAATTGTGAAATTACTCGATCCTATTATGCAAAAAATTATGGCCATAGTTAGTTAGGAAGCAGAACGAAACACGTACCAATACAATGAAAAGGAAGGAGGAAATGAAGGGGTCCCTCATCTTCACCAACTCACCTCTTCCCGAACCAAGAACCAGCAGGATTTGCCCGAGATGAGGGAGAAAAGAGTCAAAACATGGGGGAAGAGGGACGGATTTGTGTTGGGGCCGATGAAGGCAGGGAAAGGGGGAAGGGGAAATTTGTAGTCGTATTGGTAAGAGAAAGAATATGGAATTGTGATTGGGGTTGAGAGAGAGTTGGGGTTGAATTGGAGGAGAGGGGGGAGAGGGGGAATTTGGGAAAAGACTGAGTGTCCGTTCTGAAAGGATAGTAAATGGACCGGATCTAGGATATTTTTATTATGTATATATAATTTTATTAGTATTTGATTGTGCCACTTTAAAATAAGGAAAATTTTTGTTAAACCCTCCCACCTATATCACTATGTGTGAAATGCCCCTCAAGCTAACAAATTTGGTAAGAACCCCTCCCAACTATTCGAAAGTGTGTAAAGTGCCCCCTTCAATCAATTTCGTTAATTTTTCCGTTAAATATAATTGAAGGAGTACTTTGCACATAAATTAAAAGGTAGGGAGGTTTGAATCATTTTATTATTAATTAATTAAATTTTATATAAAAATCATTCAATTAATCACATTCTAAAATCTCAAACGGTAAATTATCTTTCTCTTAAAATTCCTACACATATCCTTCATTCATAAATTTCATTTGCAACAATAAAAGAAATATAACTTTTAGTGTTAGATGCACATCTCGTTTGTGTGTTTCTCGGGGTACTCTGTTAGTCCAAATATGACATGTCCACTTATCAATTACCTTGTTTGTTCTTGGAGGTTCAGTAGCACAACAATGTTTTAGCGAGCCTGTGAAAAACCAAAAAATCCCCAAAAAACAAACAATCTCTAATAATATATGTAACATAGTGTGCACTGCAGTTCAAGAACGAGAGACATAAGATAGTCAATAAAGATCAACTGGTGCTTATAAAATACCAACTGCTTTCATTACAAAAAGCTATCTAATAGCTTATTGACTACAATAAAACTATCATGAAGAATAAAAGAGAACACCATGGATAAATAAAATAGTTTCAGAGTTTGTCTCATAAATGAAAGAAAGGACTATGTCATCCATGCTTCTGTTTTTTGTTTCCTCCATCCTCACTTAATTCTGGATCAGATAAAACAGACTTTTGGCTGATTCCCCTAGTAACTTGCAACTTTGTAGGCCGTGATGATACACTTGTTATTGATGAATTTTGAGTAGTGACAACTCTCTGGCTAGTTCCAACTTCCACAGAATAAATCAAAGCTTCATCATTCGGAGTACTAGACTGAAAAAATGGATAATTTATCAAAATGATTAGTGTCAACTGCTAAAACAACAATAATTATTATCATATCTTGAAATTTCAAACCTGGTTGAGATTCCTAATAGCTTCAGTGATGCTAGACCGAGAGTTCTGGATGATAACCTATTGAATAAGTAAACAAGCTAATGTAAGCATGTTTGTCAAAATATAAATGTATATAAATTCATTTTTAAAAGTATACCCTTGGACCACCAGCTCCTCTAGTTTGTTTCTCTGCGAAGTGTTGTTTTCTTAGTAGACATGTTGTCTTATTATGACCGGGAACTTTACAATAGCTGCAACGCATTATCTGACCATCTTTTCCAAGTTTACCAGTTGCTTTTGCCTTCTCTACTGCAATTTTAGCTTTGATTTCTTCTACCTCTTGTCTAGACTTTCGTCTTTGATGCTTCTTAGGCCTCCCAGGTAGTTTTTCAATCAAAGGTGGAAGTAGATCAGGCTGGTCAGATCTTGGCCACTCATCAATTCCATTAAGCACATGCATACAATGACTATATCCAGTGAGTTGCCATCTCCTAGTATCCAGTGAGTTGTAACACTCATCCACATATTCATCTATGTCCCATCCCATGTATCTCATTCCACAAATAGCATGTGCCATCTCCTAGTATCCAGTGAGTTGCCATATCCAGTGAGTTGCCATCTCCTACAAGGCTACGACAATTCATAAGAATTATGTCAAAAGCAGTGGTAAGTAAAATAGAATAATATTAAAACATCCACGATTACGGCAATCCAAGCACACAACAACTTTAGATGAATAAGAAATCATAAAACATGAAATAAATTCCCTGGTTTTTCTTTTTCGAACCCTTTCCGCCTGCTGGAAGTAGGAGATAGGAGAAATTGTTAAACTAAAAATTCTTAATTGATATCGATAAAGGTTAGAGAAATTGTTTTTTTTTATATCTCATAATTGAACAACTATCCACGTAATTGAATTTCGAGTTAAAAAATACCTTGTTGAAGAAAATCGTGATGAACTACCGAGTAAGAGCGGAGATGATGATGAACTCCGCTAGGGTTTTTAAGAGAAAGAGAGATTACCGTTCAGTTATATTTACTGTTCTTAATTTGATGAATTGAATGATTTTTATATAAAATTTAATTAATTAATTAATTAGTAAAAAATAGATAAATAATAAAATGAGTCAAACTCCCCAAACTTTTAATTTATGTGCAAAGTACCCCTTAAGTTATATTTAACGGAAAATTAACGGAATTGATTGGAGGGGGCACTTTGCACACTTTCGAATAGTTGGGAGGGGTTTTTACCAAATTTTATAGCTTGGGGGCATTTCACACATAGTGGTATAGTCAGGGACGGAGCTATGTGTGGGCATCCCTTATTTTTGTCCATGAAATACCTCCAATATCCTTAAGTTTTGAGTTTTGGATACTTAGTTTGGTAGAGTCAATTTATATAACTTGATGCAATTAATATATTATGTTTTTTGTTTGATGCAATTAATATACTATGTTTGTATTTTCTTTTTTCATGTACTTACTGATATAAAATTAAGAACATTTGAAGTATAAATAAACTATCATTTAAATATTTATTAATTCCTCAATTATATATTATTATTCTTCATAATTTCCTCTAACTAAATTTAAAGTGATGTCAAAATAGGATTGTGTACTATATTTTTCGAATAAATATAAAAAATATATGAGTTATTCATGAAAGAATAATATAATCCTTAAATAAGCCATAAAGAATAAGTATAATTACTTTTAAGTAGAAAAATGTGCTAAATTTTTTTTTTTGAGGGCTCCGCCCCCGAACCCCCGTACAAAGAAAACTCAATCCCCTGATTGTGCCCTCCCTTCGTATAAATCCTAGCTACGTCCCTGGGTATAGTAGGGAGGGTTTAACAAAATTTTTCCTTAAAATAATGTATTGATGTTCCAATGAATGTTCCTTAATTTATTTGGAAATTGGTTTATAATGTTGCATTTATCTTATTACATGGTATGTAGTATAATATACATTCATTTTCCATCGACATATTTCCACCAGTGGCACATGGCGAGAAAACACTATAATTTGCTCAAAATGTTTTACTAATACTAAAAAAATCTCAACTTATCATGAAGAGAGAGAAGCCGGTGTGGGTCCCCGCCTTATGGAAAACAACATTAAAGTAGGAAAATCTTGCAGCAAAAGAAGATATGTCAATGTCCACCTTCATCATTTTAGCCGGGCAACTTTGCTCTTTCAAGCCGCACCCCCCTTTCCTTTCTCTCTCTTGCCAACTCATTCCCTTCTCTCTCCCACTCACACACATCCTTTTCATGCATTAGCAATTAATACAACCATCTTCACCCCCAACCACAATCTCTCTGCTCCTCTTTGCCGATTTCAAGAATCACATTCTACATGCAGAAATTGAAGCATGAATCAACAAGGTAAACTTCACATCTTTCTCTCTCTAAACCCTAAATGCCCATTTCATTGAGAAACTTCACTTCTTCCATACTCTGTTTTTTCCCGTTCTATATGGAGGGCTTTTTAGATTTATGTTTTTTTTTCTTCTTGTGTTTAGACATTTTTTTCTCTAATTAATCTGCTGCTATCTTTTGCTTCTTGGAATTCAATTTAGGAGGATTCTGTGTTGACAATTTCACTGATTTTTCAAATCCCTTTTTTCTGCTTTAGATTATGTACTTTATTATCCCATTAATAGTCAAGAGAACATAATCCCAAGCTTTGAATAAGTGCATCTTTCTTCATTGCCCTTCTTTCTCTTTCCCCTTTTTCTTTAATTTTGGTTTAGTATCGTAAAAGGATATAGAAGATAGATCTTGTTTGTCTATGTTTGCTTTCTGTATCTTATTTTCTTTAGATCTATGGATGCCAAGAAAAGTTATCCAATTTTAGCTGGTTTGCAGTAAAGGATTAGTCTTTCTATTGGGAGTTTAATTCCTTAATTAGTCAATTTAGTCATTGATTGAGTGGAGTTTATGATGCGAAAGAATTCATAAGAAATCCAAATGGTCAACTAATTTGGATCCCCTTAAAGGCTTATCTTGTTTTATGCTTGTGTTTTAGTGGTGGGAAATGTGACAACTATTTCAAGATTACCCTATGCTTCTGTCACCAATTTAATATTGGATAAGGGTTGTCAATTGTAGTAGCATGAAATCTTTCAACGTAATTAAAATAAGCAGAGATTCCCATCAAAGGACAAACAGTTAGGACAGCCTTGTGATAGTTTTATATTTCACACTTCACATGCCAACTCTTTGATTAGTGTTTTTTTAACTCTTGGAGTTTACTTTCTTGCAGCCATTGCATATTCTTCCTACTCAACAAACTCCATTGATTAATGTATTGCCTACTCTTTTTAGCTGGCTTGGTTATCGCTCCACGTCTTCATCACCGTATTTGACATTTGATTGAGGGACAAAGGGACCTAGTTTCTTGATTTACTCTGCAAAGTGGGTGGGTCTGAATTTACAATCTTCTGATTCCCAACTGTCTTTTGCTTGATTATCAAGAACGGTTGTGATTGTGCTTTGATCTAATTTGGATGGTGCTTTTCTTGGTCTGAGATAATGGGGGGTTGTGTCTCAATTAGTAGCCATAGTAGTTGCAGTAGCCGGAGTAATGGAGAGAGGATATCTCCGTCGTGTATGTGTGTAGATATGTTTCGTCCCACGAAGAGTAGAAGAACCTTTTCAGACCATGTCACTACTTTGCAACACCTAGCCTTTGTTCCTAACCGGATAATCACCAACGCAAGAAGCACCACTTCTTGCATATTCACTCAGCAAGGCCGGAAAGGCATCAACCAAGATGCCATGATCGTGTGGGAAGTAAGTCGCGTATTAGTTATTTCCATTAACACCCCTGTCCTCTATATCGAAAGATAATATTCTCTAATATATTGGTTGTGCAGGATTTCTTGGCGGAAGATGTTACGTTTTGTGGTGTCTTTGATGGCCATGGTCCTCACGGACATATGGTGGCTCGGAAAGTTAGAGACACGTTACCACTAAAACTGTCCTCTTTTATGAACACCTCTGAGTCTAAGAAGAATGGTTCAAGTGCAAATTGTTGTAATGGACAGTCCGATGTAGTAGATCCCGTGAAGGAAGTACCCGTAGAGGAGGGAGTGGAGTCATCGTGGAGAGAGGCTTTTCTCAAGGCTTACAAAGCCATGGATAAAGAATTGAGATCCCATCCTAATCTTGATTGCTTCTGCAGTGGCAGCACTGCTGTAACTGTTATAAAGCAGGTACCTTTACGAAGATTTTTTGATCTTGACTTCTTGACACGGTCTTTATTCGTTTATACACTTAGCTTTTTTTTACTATGATTGAAGGATCAAAATCTTTTCATTGGCAACATTGGTGATTCAAGAGCTATATTGGGATCTAAAGATAGTAACGATTCAATGGTGGCAATCCAATTGACGGTTGATCTAAAGCCGGATCTACCGAGTATGTTATTGTTTTTTTGACTCTTTTCTTTAAGTGGGTTAAGTTGTATTCATTAGGTTGTGCTATTGGGTTTGAAATAGGGGAGGCAGAGAGGATAAAACGGTGTAAAGGTCGAGTCTTTGCTCTACAAGACGAGCCAGAAGTGCAGAGAGTTTGGCTCCCGTTCGATGATGCCCCCGGTTTGGCTATGGCCCGAGCTTTTGGTGATTTTTGCTTGAAAGATTATGGAGTCATCTCCATCCCGGACTTCTCCCATCGAACTCTTGATGATCGGGATAAGTTTGTCGTTCTTGCGTCCGATGGGGTACGTTTACTCATACTTCTTAGTTTATGAATGTTAGGTTAGATCATAGTCTACCTACGGTTGTCTTTCTGAAATAGTCACTTGGGATAGCGAAAACATAAAAATAACCACTTTCATAGCCAATGACTAAAATACCCTCAGGTCTCCATGTTTTTTTAGTGTTTTTCGCATGATTATTGAATAGAATGAAGTCATGATTATAGGTAGTCGCGATCAAACAATCACGATCATATGTCAGTGTCGTGATTTTAGTCACGATCGCAAAGTCATGATCGAGTTGCAAGAAAAAAAAATGGATAGGTCTCTTTAGGGTAACATGGTAGTTCACCCGAAACAAGCTATATAGCGGATATTCTTATACTTTTTTTATGCTGCGATTTTGGTCTCATAACTTTCATCTACTTATGATTTTGCGTAGGTGTGGGATGTCCTAAGCAACGAAGAAGTGGTGGACATAGTCTCATCTTCCCCGACGAGGCCATCCGCAGCTCGGCTCGTTGTCGAATCCGCTGCTCGCGAATGGAGAGCCAAGTATCCCACGTCGAAGATGGACGACTGCGCCGTGGTGATCTTATTCCTCGATGGAAAGATGGAGTCCGAGTCCGACTACGACGAGCAAGGCTTCTCATCGGCGACCAACCACTCCGGCAATGCTGTGGAGTCGGACGATGGCCAGCATTCCGAGCCGTGCCTCCAGCGGAACTTCACTGTCCGATCATCGGAGGAGCCCGAACACTACGTCAAGGTGGTGGACGGCGGAGAGAACGGCGGCGGGAGTGAGGATCAGAACTGGTCCGGTTTGGAAGGTGTGACGAGAGTGAACTCTCTTGTTCAACTTCCTAGATTCTCTGAAGAGAAAACGAGGCCGTGACGACGGCGTTTTGTTCGTTTGAAACGTTAAGTCTCATGTCTGAAAAATACAAGAAAATGTGTCCTTTCTTTTTTTATTTATCAAAAATCTTTTTTATGATTCTTGCATATAATTTTCCTCCCTTTGTGTTCATATTGCTTTCTGCATATTTGGTTTCGGTTTGTAATTTATTTGAGTTTATCTTTCTGGAGGATTCAGGTAGTGCATAACTAAGTTTTCGGCCCTTTAATTACTTTTAGGACTAATTAATTTTTTTGTACTTGATGTGTTAACAATATTAATAACTCCTAATCAAGTTTTACGTACATACATGAGGTGTAGCTACTTTTATACACAAATACACTGATAATATAGCTAAAATTGTTATATATAAAAAAACTTCCAACTTTTTCATTTTTGTGACTTATCCATCTGTACTAATCAATATCGACACCGAGACACTCATTATTTTGAAAATATGTGTATTTATTATTATACTTAGTTAATTACCGATAAAAAAAACAAAAAAAACATTGAAAATGATTGAAATTCAGACTTGTTAAGTTTATTAGGTGAAAAAGTTGTTTTTATTAAGTTTTTTATATTGTAAATATTATAAAAGTGATTATTATTTTTGTGCTTATATTTTTTCTAAGTGATAATTTTTTAATAATGCCACATGTATATCCTACTTTTGTAGGCAATTATACAATAATCTCCATTAGATATAATTAAGACTTAATTATTCAATCTAATTAACACTTTTATCTTTAAATACTGTCCTTTTATTTTAATATTAACCTACAATTCACCCCAAAAGTGCAGACATACAACCCCCTATTCAAAATTATTTACTTGTCATTATACTAAATATTAAGTTATTACTATAAAAACAATTGTTGTAGTAGCATGAGATGTCTCCATCAATCATCTACCAAACAGAGTTGGCTGTTTAATAAGACCCTATTGGTAATAAGATAATAGCATCTTGTTTAGCAATTTGGCAATATTAAAAATAGTGGATCTTGTCCTTAATCTTGGGGATTAGCTACACTATAGGGACAGATCAATTCCAATGATTTCAACGAATAATGAAACTAGAATCATTAATCTATCCATAGCCGTACTAGTTGTTCAATTTAACTTACGATGATCATACATAATGAAATATTGTCGATGTCGATAAATGCCACTTAGAGAAGGCCTTTATTTAATTATTAGCCGTTCATTCTTGGTTGTGTGCTTTTCAACCACTTTGTTCTCCCCACCCCACCCCACCCCACCCCCATAATGCATGAAAACAACATTTACCCAATAGCGGCTATGAATTTCTTCTAAGAATCTTTTCATATAAGCATTTTGCATGCTAATAAGAAGTCCTTTAAATCACCGCCAAAATTGCCATGAAAATCACCTATAAATCCTTGCAAATCAAAACTTTCATCATCACCAACAAAACCTTCATCTCTCTCTCCCTCTCTCATTTCCTTTCCACATTCTAAGAGTATGGCTTCCACCCTTCAAACCTCTTTCTTCTTGTTCCTCTTCCTCCTCGTCGTGTCTCTAGCCCGAGAGGCAGTTGCAGCGCGGGACATCCCAACCGACACCAAGGTGCAGCCGGAGGTAGCCTTCGATGGCACGGTCTTGGTTCCGGGCCTTGGCCGCTACATGCTTCCGAAGAAAGGAACAGTGTCTTTGGACTACAACCCCATAACCGGAGCTCCGGGAGGGAACGGTGTCTCCATCCCCGGGATTACAGGCTCAAGCGGCACCCACAACTACATCCCCGGTGGAGACGACACTACCTTGCCTAACCCGATCGGTGGAGGGATTCCTGCACCGTCCGGGCCTTGAGCTTCATCTATAGTGAAATGTGTGAGAATGGTGTGTGAATCTGTGGCTTGCAAGCATTTCATGTTTAGATCTTCAAGATTGTAGCTTTAACATGTTTGCAGTCAATAAAAAGTGAGTGTTTCTTAAACTCTAATACTACATATAATAAACATTTAAATATGAGACAAATTGCAATGACAATGACATATAAACAAGCAAGAATCAGTTCTATCAAACAATAAATCATAGCGAAACTCATAGTTTCTTCAAATGAGCAACATGGATTAATTTAGAGATGAATTATTATTGTACTTCAATCTACTGCATATTAGTAGCAAAATCGGAGCAAATGATTCATCAAGCATCAAAGTGATAAAACCAATATCAGATCATTTAATCAGTAATTAACTAAGTATAATAGTACTCCCTCCGTCCCATTATTTATGTCTCATTGGCACTGGACACGGTAATTAAGATAGTGGAGGTAAAGGTGTAAAGTTGTGGTGTAAAAATATAAAAAGGTGGGGTCCACTTGCTTAGATTGATTGTGGTCCACTCATTTATTTCCTTATTTGGTATGAGACATAAATAATAGGACAACCAAAAAAGGCAAGGAAGACATTAATAATGGGACGGAGGGAGTACTTCTTACACTTTCTTCCAATCAGATGAATTATTATTTGTCAAAATGTACTTCTTACACTTTCTTCCAATGTAAAATCAAAAGGCATAAAAGTGATAAAACCAGTATCAGATCATTTAATCAGACAAGAAACTATAACAAAAATGGACAACTCAAAGAAGTAGCATCAGCCAATGGAATTCATTCTACCCAAAATTGCTCATGTGTGTAATTATCCTGCAAAAGGATACAAATAAAATCCGAAAACAGTTTTGAGAGAATCTTAGTTTGTCTATCTCATTAATACATGCTAACTTAATCCCACACAAACACACACACACACACAAAAAAAAAAAGAATAAGAAAACAACTAAATCTTTCAATTCTATGTTCTTTTAAAGTACTTTTCATTATAAAGAGTAACTCTAGATTTACAAATTAAAAGCTACTCCCTCTCTCCTGTTATTTGTGGCTCGGTTTCATTATAATTTTGTATTATGGAAATTAAGTGAGCATTTAATGCTACTTTGATATGAGCAAAATTCAGCCTGTTCGATCGCATTTTCGAGCCTCGATACATATCCGATTTGCAAATTAAGATATATAGCGTTGATCTACGTTTCGAGTAGATATTTATGGTTTGCTTAATTTCTCGATTCCGTTTTTCGGTGAGTGAGAAATAGTGGCTCGAAGTTTGGGGGACAAAGTTGAGATGTTATCTAAAGTGGAGAAACTTACCTAATTCGGGTTTTGGAGAGTTATTACATTAATCAATGTCCCACATTGATTAATGTGTGATGTTTTGTGTGGTATTTAAGTCTATACCATTTAGTAGGAGATAACAAAGTGACATGTGGTGGGCTTGGGCCACACATGCTCATGCGCGAGCCTTTTCGCCGATCGTCGCACCGCGCTCGCGCCCGCGCCCGTGCCCGGCTCCGGCTCCAGTTCCGGTCCCTGTCCGTGGACTTGGACTTGGATATTGACAATTGGTCATTTGGGTGGTCCGTGTGCTTATCCGTTTGACTTGGCTGTTGGACTTGTGCGGACTTGTGTGGACTGACCCAGTTCAACTTTGGTGGCTGGTGGCCTGATACAACACTTGGTGCAGTGTTCCTGCTGCACCAGAGTATCTCTTTTGGAAGTCTCTGGAATGAGACTGTTCAGGAGTCCACCTCTCCACTTACCATCCCCACTACCTGACGAGTTAATGCTCCAGCAATAAATTACCTGGGTGGAACAGTCTTTAAATAGGCAGGTTTTCACTTCATTTGAACACAACCTGAAAAACATCTGCATCTGCAATCTCATGCACTCATCTTAGCTCTAGTTGTTCCAGCTCCTGTCCTCGCCGGAAAAGTCCAGTTCGCTGGAGCTCGAAAATCTTGCGGGGCTGCAATCCTCGAGACGTCGTCGTTTCATCTTTGGGGACGATACGCCAACACCGAAAGCACTACCGGGGCGTATTTCGTCTTGCGGAGAGAGGACTCCTCGACTCGACGGTTTCTTTTGTTTATTTCTTTTTTGAGATTTATCGGTTTACTTTGTAATAGCAGTTTGTAATCCAACATTGCTCACCATTGATTAATATTATTGGCATGTGAGTCTTTCAATTAAGTCTTTTCTTGATGTTTCTCGGTGTAAAAATGTAATCTTTAGTATATATGAACATTAAATTCTTGGATGGATAAGTTTCATGAGTTTGGCTTTTTTTTTCTATTAATTTCAATTCGTGTTTTTATGCTTTGATGCTATGTTGTAATAATCAAGAGCTGAGGATTTGAATCACCTTTTGTATTGTGAAATCTCTTTGATTCGTGATGCAATTTTTAGGGATGGACATTCTACGAGGTATTGAGATATGCACCTGAGTACAACTGGATTGCATATGAAGAAGCCCTCAAAACACATCCCGTGCTGTCGAAAATGGCGATACGTGGTGTAGTTTACTCTGTAGGAGATTGGATAGCTCAAGTAAGAATCTTGATACTCCTTTTTTTTTAACAGTTATGTAACATGGTTGAATGATACACATTGTGCTTGGAACTCTTGTAGTGCTATGAAGGGAAGCCCTTGTTCGAGTTTGACCGAGCATGTACGTTTAGGTCCGGCCTCGTTGGATTCGCACTGCACGGATCACTTTCCCATTACTACTACCAATTCTGTGAGGTGATTTGTTGTTTGTGAAGTGATGAAATTGCTTGTTTGTGGCTCAAATCGAACTTACTTTTGTCAGTTTTCTTGTTTGTGAAGTGATGAAGTTTGCTTGTTTGTGGCTCAAAATCGAACTAATGCTTTGTCGTTTTCATGTCTTGTGAAGCCTTGTTTATAGCTCAAATCGAACTTAGCTTTCTAATTTTCTTGCTTGTGAAGTGATGATGAATTTGCTTGTTTCTACAGTCTCTATTTCCCTTCAAGGATTGGTGGGTAGTCCCTGCTAAAGTCGCGTTTGATCGATCAAACTGTGTGGAACAGCATCTACTATGTAGTCTTAGGATTCTTGGATCAAGAATCCCCTCAAAACACTTTGAAAGAACTAAAATCAACATTTTGGCCTTTGCTAACTGTAAGAATTCATCCCAACTTCTCAATTAATCCCTTTTTTCCTTCTCTACTTGACTTTTTGTAGCAAGAATATTTTGATACTGCAGCAGTAATCAAGAATCATGCAATTAAAGGGCAATCAAAATCATTTTTCATTACTTAGAATATCTTGCATCATGGTTCAATTACAATGACTTATGATGGACAACGTTTATAATGTAATATCCAATTAGTCGGAAATTCAGCAGGAATATGGTGTGTTAAGTGATATAGGCTGGTTGGAAGCTTTGGCCTTTTGCTCATTTGATTACCTATGGAGTAGTTCCAGTTACTATACTCTCAACGTAAGCATCTTGATCTAATGGAGCCCATATGATGAAACTATACAGAACATAATCCGGGGTTGTTCCATCTTATCTTCATTAGCTATGTTTGTTGAGTCCGGTTTCTCTGTTTCAGCTACTCGAACGAGCAATCAGAAGTGCGGTTATCAAAAGCCAGTCCAAGCAATGAGTCTTGGAAGGTAAACTTCACTGTGCTTAACCAACTTCCTTTTCATTTCATTCTTCTAGGTCTGTCTGCATCAATACTTGCAGACAGATTAGATCGTGGAAATTCTTGATGCTTCTTCTTGGATAACAGATTAGTCTTCATCTTATATACTTACTTGTATGGTAAGGAAACTTGTATTATGGGAATCATATAAAATATCTATGTAATCACGTTGATCAGTTGTTCTGCAGCACCTTCGAGTGAACAATTTTGTATTTAAAAACAAGAATAAGGTCCCACCGAGACTTGAACTCGGGTTACTGGATTCAGAGTCCAATGTCCTAACCACTAGACCATGGGACCATGCTGTTTATTTATCTTTAACTTATTTAAATTCTTATTATTTTAGACATTTTCCAGCCGATAAAATTTTACATAATTGTGTTAATTTAGTTTTTTCTTATTTTCTAGCTTTACATTAGCTGTTTTAAGTATTTGATAGAATAATGCAACTCCTTTTTTTTTTTTTTTTTGAAATGGGGGTTTTTCATAAGTTTTCATTTTAGGCATTTCATGTTAGAAAAAATTACATAAAATCTTGTATAATTGTATTAGGAGCGAGTTAAACTTACACACAAAGAACAAATAAAGGGATTCTTTTATAACAAACACATGTAGTTTTTGATTCACAAGAAGTACAGTTTTTAATTTTTTTTCTAACATATATATTACTTTTAAATAAAGTTTATATGTGACAATGATGAAACTAACTGTATTTAAACTTTGGACCTCTTAGTTTAGGATGTTTATATTTAAGACACAGCAATGACCACAAAGTTCCTTCACCCCTTCTTCCTCCACCGGTTCCATGCTCTGCCACTCGCCGCCGTTGGTAATTTTTTTCATTACCAATTTTTTTTTAAAAATAAAGAAAATTTTATTTCAAAAAAAATTATTTTAAAAAAAATTATCTTTTTCGAAAAAAAATTAATTTTTTTTCGAAAAAGATTATAATTTAGAAAATATATTTAAAAAAATTCAAATTTAATTTAAAAATTGGATGAATTGGTCCATAAAACTTTTATTCCGGAAATACCCCTATGACTAATAGTTGACTAATTTAAAATTTAACAAAATGACCAATTTATCCAAACTAGCAAACATTGAGGACCAATAAACTAAAAATAAAAGATTAAGTGTCAATTCATCCAAACTAGCAAACATTGGGGACCATTTGTGCCAATTTGCCAAAATTTAATAATTCTATCATTCTATTTTGATAAACCGAGAACATATCTAAAAAGTACACTAATCTATCTTAACAGTTACTGATTTTCCAAGAGAACAATATGGAAATTATTTTCTGTGTATCACTATAGAAAGAACGGAATGTTTCGGGCATCTAGTGACGAAGCCGAACATCTTATGAAATAGTGTTATGTTACACCCCTAACTTCAACTGAGCCAGATATGGTAAGAATGAGGACATATCTGGAGGCAGGAGGTCGAGAAACCAACGATTATGCAGAGAGTAGAGAAATCGCAGAGGAGAGTTATCGAGAAGAGAAGAAGAGCGAAGTGTGGAAAGAGAGTGAGAGAGAATCTTCAATCGTATTCGAGAAGGATCCAATATCAATTGATTTGGTAAAGTCACAACACATCGAGACCGTTGATTCAAGGAGTGGCTAAGATGAAAGATGATTAAAAATATCTGCAAGTGGACGGATGGATCCGATCAATCTCAAGATCTAATCGGATGATTTAAGTTTCCTTATTTATTAATATGTTTCTTTATTCAATTCCTTATTAGTTTAGCATCAGTATTAGGTTTTATGTTTATTAGGCAACTTTGGGTACTTATAAATACCCGCTACTTAGGACGTAATTTTTATCGAAAAAAGTTATTTAATTTTCTCTCGTCTCTCATCTCCGTCTCTCATCTCTTATTCTCATCTCATCTCAATAGTATTCAATTAGTTTAAATTTACAATTAACAAACTCTTGCATTAAATTGGGGCTAATTAATAAACCCTAATCTAAGAGCTTGTTACAGTGGTATCAGAGCCGCGCTCCTATGGCGGCTTCCAATCTCGCCCCTATTTTTGAAGATGGCCGAATTGAAGAGGAGGAAGAAGAAACCGTCTTGCAACCCCGCAATTAAGGATCAACAAACTCAAGAATTAGCAGACATCATCAACAAAAATATGATGCAACTTTTATCGGTTAATACGCGCAAACCGACGGGGTTAATAAACGGATTATCGATGAGAATGGAATTAGTAGAGTCCCAACTACAAACCGGTTCTCGAGTTGGATCAATACCGACAAGGCCATCCACACCCCATTATTCCAACCCTAAACTCATCTCTCCCCCGGGGTTCAAAAATAATGGAAAAGGAGTAGATGAAGGATGTGGATCAACATACGCGGAGTTTCCACGATCTGAAGGAGGAATGTATATGGGCATCCCTCGCTTAGGCGATGAGGGACGACCTCCACTTTTGGGTGGTGGTCATCGACAAGGGGTCCAGAATCAGTACAATCACAATGGCTCTATGGGAATTCCGAACAAGGGCAATGGATCTAGATTATATTCTAGTAATAATGGTAATTCCTCGGGGGTATTGCCGATGGTGGCTAAGATTAGCTTTCCCAAGTTTGATGGAAATAAATCTCGATCGTGGTTATTAAGGTGTCAAAGCTATTTTTCCATGGTTAATATTCCGGAGGAACAAAAAGTTATATTCGCATCGATGCACTTTGAAGGAAAGGCTTTAGAATGGTATGATAATTTACCGTTGAAAGGGGAAGAATTATCGTGGGCGCAGTTTGTTAGATTAATTTCCAATAAATTCCAGGAGTTGCAAGCAAGTAAGGCTATTGGGGAATTACACAAATTAAGGAACACCGGATCTTATGAGGACTATGTAACTAGATTCGAGGAATTAAAGGCATTTATTGTTTACAGTAAAGGCGGGGAATTCGATGAGGATTACTGGATAGCTGCATTCATTAGTGGACTTGACAAGGATATTCAAGCCGGATTGGAAATGATGCAACCTCATTCCTTGGATTCAGCTATTCATTTAGGAAGGCAGCAAGCTTACTTAAACGAATCTCTTATGAGAAAGTTAAAAGAAATCACGAGGGGAAATTCATCCAACAACCAAAACAGAAAACAGGAAATCAGACCCCATCAGAAATTAGGCCCGAAGGCAGTTTCAAATCCGAAACCTGGATTTAAGTTGCTTACTCCAATGGAAATGGATCAAAGAAGAGCAAAGGGACTTTGTTATAATTGTGATGAGCAGTTTACCCTTGGGCATAGGTGTTCTAATAAGTTGAATTTTATGGTAATGACGGCGGAGGAGCAAGGAGAATTTTTAAATAAACTGGAAGTTGAGTCCGAAGAAGAGCAGTTCGAACAGAATAGAGAAGAATTTGGCATGACATTAGTTACCTTGGGCTCAATGGAGGAGGAATCTGGTAAAAGTATTATGAGGCTTATGGGAAGTACTGGGAACAGGAAACTGAGGATATTAGTGGATACGGGTAGCTCTCTTAGCTTTCTGAATTCAGATTTGGCTAAGCAATTAGGAAGAGATTTTGAACTGGTTAAACCCCTTAAGGTTTTAGTAGCAAATGGCAGCACTATGATAAGTGATAAGAAACTCAAAGGATTTAATTGGAAGATGCAGAATTACGATTTTGTTTATGATATCAGATTATTATCAACCGCAGGATATGATTTGATACTTGGTAGTGATTGGTTGAAGCAAGGCTCTCCAATTATTTTAGATTATGAAGATAAATTCTTTTCTATTATGCATAAAGGAGAAAGGGTGTACATAAATACTGCAAAAGGAAGAGGAACTTCACCCCCAATTACAGCAGCTGCCATATATCAAGTCTTGCAGACAAGTTCATCAACTCCAGAAGAATTTATATTGATGGCAATGGAGGATGGTGAATATCAGAATAATCCTTTAATGGATTCATTATTGGAATCCTATAAAGATATATTTGAAACACCTAAAGGGTTACCTCCTAGTAGAGGGGTAGAACATAAAATAATTCTACAGCCAGGAAGTGTTCCAAAGCAACAACAACCATATAGAGTATCTCATGCACAAAAGGAAGAAATTGAGAAAACTGTTTCAGAATTACTGCAGTCAGGAGAAATTCAAGCTAGTAAAAGTCCTTTCTCTTCTCCTGTACTATTAGTAAAGAAGAAGGATGGTACTTGGAGAATGTGTGTGGATTATAGATATTTAAATAACATGACTGTGAAGCATGATTATCCAATTCCAATAATTGATGAGCTTTTAGATGAGTTATGTGGAGCTAAATTTTTCGAGAAAATTGATCTCGTATCGGGATATTTCCAAATCCTTATGGATCCGGAATCAAGGTACTTAACTGCTTTTAGAACTCATAATGGACATTATGAGTATTTAGTCATGCCCTTTGGTTTATGCAATGCTCCTGCTACCTTTCAATCATTGATGAATCAGGTATTTGCAGGAAAGTTAAGGAAAAATGTGTTGGTTTTTTTTGATGATATATTAGTATACAGTAAGACATGGGAAGATCATCTATTACATGTGGAAGAGGTTCTGAAATTTATGAGAGAGCAGAAACTGTATGGTAAACTGAGTAAATGTGATTTTGGAAAGAGATCAGTGTCTTATTTAGGGCACGTTATATCACAAAATGGTGTAGCTACAGACCCTGAAAAGATTACTGCAATGCTGGAATGGAAGACTCCATCTACCCTAAAGGGATTGAGAGGGTTCTTGGGTTTGACAGGTTATTACAGGAAGTTCATAAAAGGCTATGGTTTAATAAGTAAACCCCTTACAAATTTGTTAAAGAAGGGAGCATTTAAATGGGGAAGTGATGCTGTAAATGCATTTAACAAATTAAAGGAAGTTATGGTTACAGCTCCAGTGTTGGCCCTCCCTGATTTTTCTAAGGACTTCATTGTAGAAACTGATGCTTGTGGAACCGGAATTGGAGCAGTATTAATGCAAGGGGGAAGGCCAATTGCATATTTAAGCAAAGTTCTGAGCCAAAAGAATCAAGGTTTGTCTATTTATGAGAAGGAATTCCTAGCCATTTTATTAGCTGTGCAAAAATGGAAAAGTTATCTACAAGGAAACCACTTTATTATAAAGACAGACCAACAAGCCTTAAAGCATCTCCTAGATCAGAAAATCACTACTCCACTTCAGCAAAAGTGGATCCCAAAACTGTTGGGATATGATTATTCCATACAGTATACAAAAGGAAAAGAAAACATTGTTGCAGATGCTTTATCCAGGAGGGATACAATTCAGTGTTTAGCTATTACTAATACTGTTCCTTTATGGGTGAAAAGGGTTGCAGAGAGCTATATTAATGATACTCATTTAGCTAACATCATTTCAGCTAAAGTGGTTGATTCTAACTCTCATCCAGAGTATACATATTATGGAGATTTATTGAGAAAGCAAGGAAGAATAGTGGTGGGAAACTATGACAAACTGAAGGAAGATATTATCAGAGAATTGCATAATTCTGCTGTAGGTGGTCATTCAGGAGAAGAAGGCACTTATCAAAGAATTAAAAGGTACTTTTTCTGGAAGGGTTTGAAAAAAGAAGTTATTGATTGGGTAAGTTCTTGTATGGATTGTTCAGAAAGTAAAACTGAAAGATGTTCTAAACCAGGGTTGATACAACCATTACCCATTCCTAACCAAGCTTGGTCTCATATATCTATGAATTTTGTGGAAGGCCTACCTAAATCTCAAGGTAAAACAGTGATTCTTGTGGTAGTAGATAGATTCACAAAATATGGTCATTTTGTGGGACTTAATCATCCCTACACTGCCCCAACAATTGCCCAGATATTTTTAGATAATATAGTAAAGCTACATGGACAACCTATTAGTATTGTTACTGATAGGGACCCTATATTTACAAGTGTGTTCTGGGCTGAGTTATTCAAACTCCTAGGGACTAAACTTGATATGACTTCGGCTTATCACCCTCAATCGGATGGTCAAACAGAGAGGGTGAATCAGTGTTTAGAAACCTATCTTAGATGCATGGTGAGGCATAAACCTAAGCAATGGGTATAAATGGTTGTCTATGGCCGAATACTTGGTACAACACTAACTTTCATACCAGTCTAAAAATGTCTCCATTCGAGGCATTATATGGATACAAGCCTCCTATTTTTGCTATAGGACCCTATCCAAGGACTGACTCAACAGACAATTTACAATATGCTGAGGAAAGACTGCAGCTCCAACATCAGCTTAAAGAGAATCTTATTAAAGCTCAAGAAAGGATGGTAAAGAATGCAAATCAACATAGAATCGAGAGGCAATTCAACATAGGAGATAAAGTCTATCTACGACTACAACCATTCCGACAAAATAGCGTGGTGTTCAGACAAAACCAAAAATTAGCACCAAGGTATTATGGACCTTATACTATACTGGAAAAGATAGGTGAAGTGTCGTCACCGTGCGAAGCCTGGGAGGGTTCCAAAGTGTGGCCTGTCTTTCATGTTTCACTACTGAAGCGCTCAATTAACCCTAGCAAGTTCCACTCGGTGGACCTCCCGAAGCTCGACGAAGATGGATTGGTGGCTCACCAATTTACAGTAAAAGGAAGGAGAAGTCAAAAAACAAAAAAGGGAAATGAAGCTCAGATATTCTTAGTCCAAGGGGACTTTCAAGGAGCTAAAATAGAGACATGGATTAGCGAAGATTACCTGAGGAAGAGCGGCTTGGACACACAACCTTGGGGACAAGGTTGTTCAAAAGGGGAAGGTATTGTTACACCCCTAACTTCAACTGAGCCAGATATGGTAAGAATGAGGACAGATCTGGAGGCAGGAGGTCGAGAAACCAACGATTATGCAGAGAGTAGAGAAATCGCAGAGGAGAGTTATCGAGAAGAGAAGAAGAGCGAAGTGTGGAAAGAGAGTGAGAGAGAGTCTTCAATCGTATTCGAGAAGGATCCAATATCAATTGATTTGGTAAAGTCACAACACATCGAGACCGTTGATTCAAGGAGTGGCTAAGATGAAAGATGATTAAAAATATCTGCAAGTGGACGGATGGATCCGATCAATCTCAAGATCTAATCGGATGATTTAAGTTTCCTTATTTATTAATATGTTTCTTTATTCAATTCCTTATTAGTTTAGCATCGTATTAGGTTTTATGTTTATTAGGCAACTTTGGGTACTTATAAATACCCGCTACTTAGGACGTAATTTTTATCGAAAAAAGTTATTTAATTTTCTCTCGTCTCTCATCTCCGTCTCTCATCTCTTATTCTCATCTCATCTCAATAGTATTCAATTAGTTTAAATTTACAATTAACAAACTCTTGCATTAAATTGGGGCTAATTAATAAACCCTAATCTAAGAGCTTGTTACATGTTAGGTATAGAGAATAACTAAGGTTGAAATTTGTCAAACACAACATAAATAATAATAAAAATATAGCGTCGACCGACACCAGTCACCAGTCGATTGGTTGTAGTTTCCCCATTGCATATATTGTTGTTATATATATATATGGAAAATTGGTGTATATTTGGTGAGAAGGCATCCTTAATGTGAGAATTGCGAATAATTTTTATATATTGTATGTATAATATTATATATTTTTATATTAAAAAATTTGTAATTTTATATTTATATCTTCTGCAAAAAATATAAGAATTACGTATAATGTACATGTCTTTTTGTATAAAAAACATAACCTCATTAATGTAACATATACTAATCCTTTATTTTCAATTCGGTTCCCAAAAAATTGAAAATGATCACTTCAGATTGTATCTACACATTTACTTTCATGGTATTATAAACTCAATTAATCCAAAATAAAACCTACTTTAATTGGTTTACTTCACAATTTAATCTACAGTTAAACCTCGATAAAGTAATATTCGATAAAATAATAATCTCGTTGAGATAATATTTTTTTTACAGTCCCGATATGGGTCAATGCACTAAAATAATATTCGATAAAGTAATAACCTCGTTAAATAAATATATTTTTTTCGGTCTCAAATTTATTACTTTATCGAGGTTTAACTGTAATTAGGATATATACATTTGTCCAATTTTAATTTTCTAAAAAGAAAAAGTAGTATCTACAAAAATTTAAATTTAATCAGACCTCATTCTGCGCATGTTTGAAATAGATCTCCACTGGTCCAACGCCGGATCATAAACTTCCGACGACGATATCCCCCTCGCCCGCCCCAACGCCGTTTGCCCGCCGGCGACAAATATCCTCCCACCACACACCATACAAGCAAAGCCGAATCTCGCCTCCGACATCGGCGCGCACATCTCCCAATTATCCTCTCCGACGTCGTATCGCCGGACCCAAGCCACCGCCCTCGGCTTGATTTCCCCATCTCCGGCTGCGGCGGAATCGGAGCCTTCCTCCACCGGCCTGCGGCAGATGCGGCCGCCCAGCACGTAAATATACCGGCCGACCGCCACCATTGAAAAATCCTTCAAAATTAGGTTTTCGCCGCACGCCGGGAGTGACGTCACGCGGTGCCACGTGTTCGTGCGTGGGGTGTAGCAGTTGATGAAGGTTGCGGCGTTGGTGGAATCCGCATTCCGGTCGCAGAACGGGACGTAGATTCGGTGGTTGTTCGCCGTGGCGAAGTTTCGGTCTATCGAGCCCATTTTGGGCGGCGGAGGATATATGGTGGTGGTTGTGGGCGGTTATTGAGTCGACTTGATCGAGAGCGGAGAAGCTCTAAGAGAGGTGTAGGAGTGAGTTAATACGGAAAAAACTAAGGTTGTAATAAAATGGAGGTTTTTGTAGGTATTTAATTTTGATAATTTAGTAGTATGATATGAATAAGACTTGTATTGTTAAATCCTATGAATTTTCTTGTTGTCGAGGTTGGTATAATTTTTTTGATGATCTATAGGAGGAAAGAGAATTGTCGAAGGAGTACAAAGAAGTTGCCATAGGCCCATAGATTTTGGATACATATTGTTTGTCACAAAGACTTGTGTGCACCTGCTGCAACTGCACTCAGATCTGAAATTATTCAATTCGGGACTCAATTACATGATTCGCGGTCAAGTAATGTCCGCTTCTCAAGATATAATTTACTAATATTATAAACTAATGGCTTCTAGCCTAGCGATAAGATATTTTTCTTTTCCATCAAGAGGTTATGGGTTCGAGCTCCTTGCATTTTATTTTCATTAATTTTTTCATCCTTTTTATTTTTAAAAACTACGGGTATGCTTTTTATTTTTTATTTTAATCTTAATGTGTTTTATTTATTTATATTTTATTTTATTTTGCCCTAATTTTTATTAAGTACGAACCTGTCATTTTTTATGAATAATAGTGGCATTTGTCGAGTATCATTTGTTTTCATTTTAAGCGTCATCTTACCATCATTTGACGTCCCTTAATTGCATTTTATTTTCATTAATTTTTTTCATCCTTTTTATTTTTAAAAACTACGGGTATGCTTTTTGTTTTTTATTTTAATCTTAATGTGTTTTATTTATTTATATTTTATTTTATTTTGCCCCAATTTTTATTAAGGACGGACCTATCTTTTTTATGAATAATAGTGGCATTTGTGGAGTATTGTTTGTTTTCATTTTAAGCATCATCTTACCATCATTGACGGAAATGTCACTTGTTTTGAACAGAAGTGTCATTTATTTCGAAAAAAAGTGTCATTTATTTTTAAGAAAAGTTTCATATATTTAGGAAAAAGTGTATTTGTTGTGAACAAATGTGGTATTTATCTCTAAGTGTCAATCACACCGAGTTAAAATGTAAATCATAATTAAAAAACATGTTACTTTAATCCAATAATCACACGAAACCACCGTTTAGTGATTTAGTCAACAAAAATATGTTCATCATAATAAACATAAATGTTATCCAAAGCGTCAATTGTAATAAACAAAAGTGTCAATTGTCTCGGAGGAGAATGTCATATTCTCATATAGTGTCATTTGTAATGAATAAATATCAATTGCAACAAACAAAAGTGTTATTTATCTCAAAATGTCAATCACACTGAAGTAAAGTGCCAGTATCACTTTAATACAATAAACATACGAGACCACCGTTCAGTGATTTAGCCAATAAAATATGATTATTATAATAACAAAAAATATTACTCAAAGTGTCAATCGTAATAAATAAAAGTGTCAATTATCTCGAAGGAGAGTATCACATTTCGAGCCTCATTAGTAATGAATAAATATGTCAATTGCAACAGACAAAAGTTTATGGAAGCAGGTTCACAACACTGCGAGCACATTTTGTTTCTTATTTCCAAAAAATCCTCAAATTTTGAATATATATTAAAACAGTATTAGATATAAAAACCAAAAGGCATACAATTAATCACCAAACAAAATACATAAAATTATACAAACAAACAACTACTCTATAAATCTCCTAAAATTGCAATGTTTACAATTATAATCCGGACTGAATAAAGCCAACTGCAATCTCAAATTATATTTAGAACAGAAGAACGGATTTGAAACCATTACCATCAATATCATCCACGCGGGTGCGATTCGTTTCTTTCCTTCACAATCTGCTGCTTCTGCTTTAATAAGAAAATATAAAAGAGCAAAGAATGAGAAGCAGAGATGGAGAGGCGAGAGATAGGTAGGCATAGAAGGAGAGAGAGGCGGAGAATGAGAGAGGTGCAGTTGTAGAGATGAAATAATGGTAGTATTTTTTTTAATAATAGTCACGAGTCAAAACTGGTCAGCGGGATCAAAACTAGTCAGGAAGGTCAAAATCGAATCTGCGCCATTGTTTGTAGGGTTAATTTCAATCATGGTTAAGATGGAAATTGTATTTGTTTAGGAGTAAACATTGACATGTGACCAAACAAATAACTATTTAGCAATTGAAAATCGAACAATTAATTATTCTAGTCGTATTTAGAAATTAAAACGAGCACAATTTTTGAAATTGAATAAGAATAATCGTTTTTATGATACTTTTTCGCAAATATCTTGGGCCCAAAACTCCATCCATTTTAGGCTAGTCTGGTATTTTTATTATTTTTGTAGGTTTATTTCTATTATTTTTTAAACATGGTTTGTTCTAAACCTTTAAATATGTCATGTGGTTGTATTTTGAAGGAAATTTTGACCTTTAACGTAATTAAGAGAACTTTATGGTTCTCTTTAGTATGGAAGAACTTTTATCTTCTACGTTACGATCGTCCCGTGTTACCATCAATACTCTAACGTTAAGTAGAACTACATTAGGGGCTTAAACTTTAAATAAAATCTTAAGATCCATAAGGACTTAAATATGCATTTTACTAAAATGAAAGCCCTCAATTTTAATTTTCAGGAGATTATGAATCCTAAATAAAGAATTGTCGTCTGTAGTGTGTGCGGAGCGCCACTTGGTCTTCGTCAACATAAGCTCAAAACCCTCTCTCTCTCTCTCTCTCTTAATTTTTGAAGTCTGTGAAGAGTGAAGAAAAACTAACCTAAATTCCTCGAGATTTGAATCTCTCACCACCATTTTCTTGACTCCTCCGTCTTCTCTCTCTGCTGTCTCTGATACCCAAACGCATTTATGTGATAAATGTTAAATCTCTCCATTGACCAAACCAAGACTAGGCCTTCTTCTGTTTTTTGTCTTCTTGCAGCGAAGAAACTCAAATGCCCATTTCTCCATTGCTACAATACCAAAAACCCATGAATAAAAATCAAATCTTGAAAATGGATTTTGTTTAATTTCTCTGTTTTTCTACTGGTTTTCTTGATTGGTGATGAGAGAGAGAGAGAGAGCAAGTATTGGGAGAAATACATACCTTCTTGCGGTGCTATGGGGAGGGGCGGATGTGCGAGTTTCGGTGGACTAACAGCATTTGCGCCGAGGGCGGCGCCGGAGGCCGTGAGCGGTGGCGGCGGCGTTGTGGAAAGGGAGGATCAATGGAGAAACTTTGACAACTCTGTGAATGCCGTGTCATTTGGGTTTGTCGCCACCGCTATTCTCATCTCCATGTTTCTTATAATGGCGATTTTCGAGAAGTTTCTCCGGCCGAGATCGTCGGACGCCGCCACGGGCGGCGGCGCAAATGTGAGAAAATTGGACTTCCCTTCTCCCAAGGTACACCCTTTTCTCCATTTGTTCAAGGGAACCATTTTTTGAAATTAATAATGTGTTTTACTACATAAGTACAAAATTCTTGATTTGGTTATTTTGATTCAAAGATGGTTATAATTTGGTTTATATGATACTACTTGCTAGTTGTTATCAACCTTTCTACAATGGAAACCCGCGATGATTTGTGTGTGTTTACTGTACATCTTAGTACTCTTAATAGTGATTTTTACTAATGAAAAATTCAAGTTATATAGTTTAATTTTAGTTATTATGTGTTTTACTAGAGAAAGATTTGACCTTTATACGTGGGATTTTGTTCTTGAAGCTCAAAACATATGTTAGACAAAGGTTGTTACAATAAGGGCCCTTTTATTCTACATTATTACAAAAGCCATCTAAATCGCCACTCTTCATGTTGGCTTGTCCAATTATTTGCAAATTAAGTTATATCAATCTTTTTTAAAGAAAAAGATCTTGTATTTTCATGTCTTATAGAGTTATGGGATTTCAACTTTATGGATATTAATCCAGAGGCATATATTATCAGAACTTTTGAAGTTAATTATCACACCCACCGCAGATAGTCTTGTCTTGAAGAAAAACCTCCCTTGATCACCCCTTTAATTTCTTCAATGTTGAATGATGGCAAATGATGGCTTTCTTCAATATTGCATGGTATCATGTTGAGTGGATAATGAATTATCCAGCTATTAGGGTTAGTCTAAAGTTGAGGCATATGAGGCATGTTGCATTTGAAATATGCATCAACATCAACTATTCACATATGAATCTTTTCGGGTTATTTACGATTAGTTAGGATATTATCATCGTATCGTGAATACTACAGCTTCATGTATTAGTACATTATGAATTTATGATATTTGCTTTTCTTCATTTTTGCTTTGTGGTAAATGGTAATGGGACCCGTCTTTATCACTACCATGTGATTTTGCCCATCTTAAACAATCACATTGTTCATCTTTAAATCAAATAACAAGTTTTAGAAAATAAGTATGGTTCTGATTTGCTTTGATATACATGTCGTTTTGATTTATTCTCATTTACTTTGATTTAGTGATCACTTTATTTAATGTTAACTGCTGTTAAATAAGCTTAGTAATTAGAAAATAAGTTTTGTTCTTAATTTGTGTGCCAATTACAAAACGATACTTATTTTAAATAGGATGGATTATAATGCTTGTGATTCGTGAATCTGCAGATGACTGTGTATCCAAAGGGAGTATCGGTGTTGATGCCGGGGGAGACTACGCCTACTTTCATCGCTCATCCTGCCCCAGCTCCATGCCCTCGCGAACCCACCTCCTCGGACGTTTTTGTTTCTTGTAACGAGGAAAATCCGTAATCTAAAAGTCGTTCTTTTTTTTTTTTTTGTTATGATCTTTGAGGGACTTTCTTGTTTTAATGTATATAGTTTTTCGAGTAATATGACTTGATTCGACCTATAACGAACGATCACCCGAGATTCTCTTATTCTTATTGTGTTTGTGATTGTGATTTGGTCCTAAAATGAAGTAGTATTAAACATAAAGTTAAGGATAGTTTTTTTTTTATGGGATGCAACAGAAATAAGTAGAATCCAATGAATGCTTTTGTCCCACAAATCACAAATCTCAATAGAAGTATATAACCAATCTCAAGAAACTTTATTACTTTAGTTAAAAACTACAAGCACATATATTTATGTATGTAGTGTAGATAGGTGGTCAACAATTCTTGTCTTTTACCCTAAAGTCCCAAAAGCAATTGGGATTGTACATATATTTTCTTTTTTTCAATTTTTATAGTCAGAATTTATTTTATAGAATTAGTTTAATGTAGTTTATATACTTTTATGAATCGCAAATTATTACACAAGAATACCGTTTATATGGGAACAAATTTTCCTAATCTTATTGCATGAAACCGACATTACGTAACTCAATTGGTATTTTTTATTTTGTAACTTAATTAGTATTTTCGTAGTTAATTTATGGTTGAATCTTGAATGTAGGATAGATTCAAAATTAGTACTAATATTATTCTTATGGCATGAAATGCGAAAATGACTTTTCCATATATCATTTTTAACTTAAATTTACAAGAAAAGCAAATTTTAGCGAGTGTTCACAACAAAGACATGCAAAACGGCGACGTTTCAACAAATAAATCCCTCACAAGAAAATAAAGCACTCTAACGAAACAACAGGATTCTCGAGCGTCTCCGCTTCCTCCGCCAATACGCCGCCCTTCGGCGGCAGTGCGGCCGCCGCATTCTTCTGATCACTCTCATACGGCGGCTGCGCCACGTCCTCCCGTCTCACCGGCGACCTCGATCTCCTTCTAGAACCCTCCACAAGATCCTTCCTCTTCATACTCACATTTTCCTCCGCCGCATTACGCGGCTGCGCCGCCACCGCCCTCCCGCGAACCGGACCCCTCTTCTCCGGAAAACTCCTCGCCACCACCCTCTCCCCCCTCCCCCTCCCTCCGCCGCTCGCCCTCCTCTTCCTCGGCGGAGGCCGCTGATCAACCACGCCGTCGTCGACGTTGCCGCCGCCCTTCTCCGCCGCAGTCGACAAACTCTCGCTGTAATTGCTACACACTTCCGATATCTCAGTAACCTCCGACACATCTTCTCCGCCGCCGTCTTTACCGTTAGTCTCCGCCGCCGGTCCCTTCAATTCTTGATTTCGTGACGGCGTTGCTTTGATCTTCTCTTCGGATTTGGGCGCCACCGGCGTCTCTAGCAGCACTTCTTTAACTGCCTCCACTTCAAGAGTCACCGGCGGAGAGGTTGGCGGCTCTCCATAGATGGAGCCGCCGTGCTCCGCCTCAAGATTCCGACCTCCGGCGCTAAGACAGCAGCCCATTTCACTTCGAGAATAGCTCCAAGTAAATTCTTCCAAATGGGGAATTGAGGACAGAGGTGATTTCAATGGTGAGATGTGTGTGTGACAGAGAGAGAGAGAGAGAGAGAGAGAGAGAGAGAGTAGAGAGTGAGAGTGGTGGAGTTCCCGCGTGCTTGTTCAACTTTTTGATAATTTTGCATGTTCTATATGTAGCACATACCCTCCCTCCTCAATCATTAAACTTATACATTAATGTTTTAAAGATTACTCTAAAATTTTATTATGTAATAATAGGTTTTATTATAGATAGCTAAGATTATGGCTAGTCAAAGCTCTTTGATTAGCAATAGATTAAAATTTCTTAATAAGACTGCAATAATAAAACTACCTACTTATTGTACAATAATTCAAAATTCAAGAATTGAGTCATATTATTAGGTTAATTAACCATTAAACTGATTCCTTAATGGCCGTTGAAAACCCTTACATTTTTTTCCATTTTAATCATAATTTTTCAAAATTATTTTTGAAAGTTAATAAGAACTACACGACCATTAAATTGATATAATTACCTGAGTTATCGTCGAAATTTTTGATTCAGACCAACTTCTAAGTTCTAACTAGAATTCAATTCAATATTCAGTGAAAATCTATAACTCAATTCGTTATATTTCATAACACCACAATCTACCGATGAATACCAAAAAATCGGTATAACGAACGGTACACCGATATCACAAAAAGATAATAGGTTATAAGTTGCATACCGCAAATTTCAGTATAATATATGGTTTAACAAATAAATAAATAGGAATACATAAATAAAGGGTTTTCCAAAATGTTAATCTACATTTAAAAAAATAAAAATGGATGTACAACTACATCAATATGAACATCTCATTTGAAGAAAAGGAAAGGTGGTATGACGAACCTCAAGCAGATAGCATCCTTCCTAGTTGAAGAAGGCTGTGAAGGGTCATCCACCACGAATCCAATATTTCGAGATTTTGAAACTTAAGTTCTATGTAGAAGATGCTGCTCTATCAGATTCTATCATGGACTTGATGTAGTATTCACCAGCCTTGTATGAGGACCTAACCATGGGGCCAGATGCTACATATCGAAATCCCTGCCATAAACATCGGTATATAATCACAATAGAAGAGTATGAGCGAAATTTTCATCTACGACTATTTCACGTTCTTATAAACATGGTATTAAAAAGCGTGTGAGGCTTACGCCTCGAGGCCCGCCACGGAGCGAGGCGCCGGAAAAAAGATCTGAGGCTTACGCCTCGTTGAATTTGCTTCGCCAGGCCGCCTCAGTCCGTCGAGGCGCGCCTCGAGGCGTACGCCTCGAGTCGACGGCTGAGGCGTTCGAACCATAAATTGGGGCCTATTTTCTTTGACCCATTCTTTAATTTCAACCAAATAATTCAAATTGGCCCAAATTTCATACAACCCATAAGTTTATTTTTCAAAATTTATCAAAATCGATTCAACCATAATTGACTAAAACCCAATTTTCTTCCAAATCAAAACAATTTACCGTGAAACCTCCGTTGCCGCCCGAAAACCACCGCCGCGCCGCCTGCCAAGCCGGCCGCGCAGCCGACTTCACGCCGGATACAATACTTGCATTCTCTCGTTTTTTTTACTCTTATAACATGTGGCTGTGATATTGTAATCGAGTTTCTCTCAATTAATTATGAGTATTGTAAAATAGAGGTACTTTAAATATAATTAATAATTTAAACTAACTAATAATTTAAACTTTTTTTGTATTATAGTATATTGCTAATTTAATGTTTTAATGATGATGAAGATTGATGATGTTTAATTTGTGATGTTGAGATTTAAGAACTTATAATCTTTGTGTTGGTGTGAATTGGTTTTTTTGTTGGTTTGAACTTAGAAGAAACTTGATTTTATGCGTTTATGTGTTTTTGTGGTGTTATATGTTTATTAAGGGAAAAAATAGAATTTACGCCTCGATTTTACGCCTCGGTCCGCCTCGAGGCTTACGCCTCGTGACTCGTAAGGAAAACGCCTCGGAACCCATTTACGCTTTTTTGAACTTTGCTTATAAATTTGTCCTACTGCTAGTGTGTAGGATCCTGAATCATACAAGAGTTGAAGATAGAAACGCTCGTCCATTAGGACCCCGAATAAAAGACTGCCTAAGACAAGGGTTTGAAGGAAGTCACCACTCAGAAAGGAAGGGGAGCAAACTGTTTCTGCTATCTTTGCTTGATTCCATATCAAGATGAGTTTCTAAGTCTATTTGCGCATATAGCTATCAGATCACTCCTTCATTTACCAAACATTCTATATTGCATTGGAGCATCTTGTTACTAATCCATTCACACAAATAGTTTCCTGGGAGAAAATTGAGTTATTTAAGTCATGGATGACTAACATGGCAAACTACTAATTTCTATATTCAAGATATCCATCCTAATCACTATGGTCGTATATAGTGCAAAAACATTTCTAAAGGTGGAATCACAATTCAAGTAGTCTATTACCATTATGCTATTAAAAGAAAGCAAACAGTTCTGGATGGGTAAAATAGAGTGGAGAAACGAACCATTTCCATGCCTAGGAGTCGATACTTCTCAAAAGCCTCAGGTGTTATATACTCAGAGACTGGCATGTGCTTTTTTGATGGTCTCATGTACTGACCGAATGTCATTACATCGACACCAGCTGCCCTTACTTTCTCCATAGTTGAAACTACTTGGTCGGGCGTTTCTCCACACCCTAACATTACTGAAGTTTTGGTGAGCGTTCCTGGAGGGGCATATTCTTTTGCCTTCACTAGAACATCGAGAGATTGCTTAAAGTTAGCACGGTGATCACGGACTACACTCTGGTGCTCCTCCACAGTTTCAATGTTGTGTGCGAAAACATCTAATCCAGATTTGGCAACTTTCTCTACACAGCCTGCGTCCCCTTGGAAGTCAGGAACTGCAATTTGAGAGCAATACCAACAAGAAATAATTTAAATCGAAAAACTTTGATTTCCTCATCACCATCATTAACTATCATGAATCTCTGTGGTAGCTCAGTTTCTTATGTTCAATCATACACATTCGGCATATAAATATAATCTTACCTAATGCTTCTATAAGCATAGATGGCTTCAATGCCTTCAACTTTTGCACTGTCTCAGCAAAATGACCACTTCCTTGGTCAGGCATATCGTCCCGATCCACACTAGTAATCACCACATAATCCAAACCCCATGATGCTATAGCCTCAGCCACATTCGTGGGCTCATTAGGATCAGGAGGAGGTGGAGTGCGTGACGTCTTTACATTGCAAAATCTGAAAATATGAACAAACCAAATAAAGAACACTCAATTTCATTTCAAACACAAAACACAAATGCTCTTACTTCTTAGTCATTAATATCTTGAAATATGAAACTTCTTTGTAGCACTGAACTTGATTTAGATAACATTACCTAATAGAGCTTATATCTTTGAAATCATTATTAAGGGCATCGATTAACTATGGTTCATAGTAACACGATAATCGACACACTGATCAAACTATCTATGCCATTTATACATGATTGAACAGATTACCATCTCCCTTAAGCTGTATTCAGTGATTTATTAACCGTTACTTACATAGACTGACAGACTTATCAAGTTTATCTCAATAGCTAGCAAACCAGAAGAACAGATGAGTAAACAAAACTAAACTACACAATAAATATCGAAAGCAAAAACTCTTTCCTATTCAATCTTTGTAGCAAAGCCTAATCCATACTCACATTGTCCCATAAGAAATCAACACTCATTAAAAACAACACAAGAAATTAGGTCAAAACCTAGAAAACACATTCCAAATCAATCATCACCTGCAGCCACGAGTACAGGTATCGCCGAGAATCATAATCGTGGCGGTAGCGGTTCCGGTTTCGCCTCCTGACCAACACTCCCCCAAATTAGGGCACTTCGCCTCCTCACAAACAGTGTGCAATTTCAATTCCCTCAGTTTCTTCTTAATATGCGTGTACTTCTCGCCGCCGGGGATCGATTCCTTCATCCATTTAGGCTTCGGCAACGGTTTCTTCTTCGTCCCCACCTCCACCGAATAACTGTGGTCGGATTGAAGCTTGATGAAATCGCCCAGCGACGGCGATTCATCGGCGAGCCTGCGACGCAGACCGTCGAGGGTGGGTGGGTATTTTTGGAAATCGGAGTGCAGCGGAGATTGCTGCGTCGTGGTTGTGCAGAACAATTGGGTGAATCTAGATAGCTTGGAGATGGTGGGCTTGGATTTTAGGGCTCGAGCAACGATTGAATTCATTTTGCTCCGATCTCTCTCCCTCCCACTCGTTTGGGTGGTCGAATTTGGAAGATGAGTCGATGACCGGAATTTATTTTTATTTTTATTTTTTTAAAAGATTTTCGCTTCCATATATGTATTATTCCCTCCGTCCCATTGGAAGCGTCTTGTTTTCTATTTTGGGCGTCCCATTGGAAGCGTCTTATTTCTAAAAAAGGCAATAATATGTGGACACGATTTAACTATCCGAAAATCAAACAATATACACCACACATTATCATTTTCTTAACATCCGTGCCCATTGGAAACAAGACGCTTCCAATGGGACGGATGGAGTATTTTATTTCCCTCCCTCGATTATTTTTACTCATTTTTTTCGTCTAGGAATAAAAAAGTTGATAAAGTATGATAGATAAAATGAGTGAAATAATGATATAGATAAAGTGTTAGAGAGAAAATGAAAAAATGTGAGAGAGTTAATTAATTTTTTGTCAAATTGAGACCGAGCCATAAATAATGGGACGTTCAAACCGAGAAAATGATTCATAAATAATAGGCCGAAGGGGTACATACAGTTAAACCTCTCTAAACTAATATTGTCGGACCGTGAGATTTTATTATATTAGAGAGATATTAATTTATTTATTAATTTATATTTATTAATTTAGAAAGAGATTTTAAACTTCAACGAAATCGAATTTTAATTAGATGAATATAAGGAATTATAAATTTATCTATATATCATATTTAATGTCATTTTACTATTTAGTATGAATTATATTAAATTGTTAATAAATAATGTAATTATTCTTTAAAAAAAATAAGTACAATGATATATTAGTTAACATTCATGAACAAGATACACTAAAAAACTCTAAAGATAAGGCAATTCATTGGAACCAATTACGCATATGGAATCACTTATTGCATCTAAGACTCTTCACAATTTTATGTTGCAGTTTGAAAAAACAACATCAGGACTTTTTGATTCAATTATAAAAGTTAGAGATGAGATTCAATTAGATTTGAATTTTATGACAAACCAGACAACACTATAATAATATTTCACAAAATTGTCTTAGTATTGTTGGTAATTTTAAATGATTATTATTTTATGATCATTTATTGCATCTAAGACTCTTCACAATTTTATGTTGCAGATTGAAAAAACAACATCGTGACTTTTTGATTCAATTATAAAAGTTAGAGATGAGATTCAATTAGATTTGAGTTTTATGACAAACCAGGCAACACTATAATAATATTTCACAAAAATTGTCTTAGTATTGTTGGTAATTTAAATGATTATTAATTTATGATATTGATATGATCTTATATTTACATTAGAGTTTTCTAAAAATTATTATCTTATTATCTTATCGAATTTGATTGTTTTTTACACTGGCCCGAGTCGGGACCTGAGAAAAATATTATTTTATAAAAATTATCAATTTACAGAGTATTAAATTGTGGAGGTTCTACTGTATATGTATACAATCTTGTACTTTTACTTTCAAATTCACCCAAATTAGTAGAAAATGTGTACATGAACCTTAAACACACGATTACTTCACAAATAGTATATACCTAAAATTCCTCAAATTCAAAATATACACATTATAGTTTCATAATCTAGCACTTGAGTTGGTTGTCGTGAGATCAAATATTATAGATTCACATTTCACAATGGACTAATCTAGAATATAGAATTAGATGGAAAAAAATTAAATTGGTTTAAGATAGTAATTTCTTTCCTCAACTTGGGTCAATGTAATAATCTCGTTAAACTGTAGTTTGTTTTTACATTATACTCACAAAGTTACACAAGTGCACGGATAGCGACAGGTTTCCCACGTAGGTAAAAAAAAAATACAAAATAGTTACAAATACACACTATAGTTTGTGTGACCAAAAAAAAAAAAAAAAAAACTAGCAATAAATATTTTTCTAGTCATTACTTTGGGCCCCAAAAATAATTTTCCTACTAAGAGTATTAGTCCATAATTGGGCTGGACTCAACCAAATGAGGACCCCTAAAAGCCCATCTCTCCTACTAAAAAAAATTAAAATACAAATACACATATAATTTATTTACATATTTAAAATTTATATTTTAATTTGAAGCTAAGAAAAACAGACAAAACTTTGCTGTCACAAGCAGTTTATGCTTGCGTGGAGTGCTCAGTCCAACGTCTCTACTTGTCCACTTGGCCATTCTAATAAAAGATAATTTTTATTTTTATTACACATTCACAATAAGTGTTACATTTCAAAATTAACATTGTAGGTTAAGAAATAAAACAAAGGGGCTCCACTATATCCCACCTAACATTATAACTTGTAAGTAATAACCCATAAAGGGATTTTGATGTGTTAACAAAGTTAGGATAAGGTTGAGGCATCTTACAAAGTCTCCTCTCCAATCTTCTTAAGTCTTAAGCTTCTTCAAAGATATTCCTTCTCTTTTTCTCTTTTTTTTTTCTCTCATTTCTTCTCATTTTTTGGTACTTTAACTAAATCGCAAAAGAAATATCATCTGGTAGTTGTATATCTTGCTCGTGTATTTTTGTTAGGGTTGTTTAAGTGTTCGAACCAACAGAACCTAACGAACCAATCTCATTTTTCGAGCAGGACTAAACTGACTCATAGATGATCAAATTGCTAACCAGTCATCCGTTCAAACCATTATATATTTCTTCATATAAAATGGAATTAGTCAACTTTTCTTTGAGAGAGGTATTGAGTTAAAATATACTTGTAACACATCTTAGTTTTTTTCGCCTGGATTGAGCAAGAAAGATAAATTGGTGTGCAGACCAAATTAGTATTAAAACATATCAGGTTTTTCAGATCATCGACCAAATTAGTATTGAAACATATCGGGCATATCAGACCATCGAGCCACTTGGCCCTCCAAAATTATAACTCAATCAACCCTAACGAGGAGCAGGTCGGGTCAGTCCATCTGATCGGGCCATTGTAAATCAATTACATGTAATAATATTTCATTAATTAATAAAATTTAGGTTCAATTAATTGGTGACGTCCCATCTCACATTAAATTTGTCTTTGGACTAGATTGGCTTGTTGGAACAAAGGAGAAAAGGGGGGCCCCTCCTACACAACGCATAAACAAAGGATAAAGATAACGTTATCATATATTATTTCATTGGAGAAAAATGTAAACGTCATATCTGTTAGACTAGGTTTTATTTAGTTCTAATTTGTGGATGATTTTAGTTTTGAAAACATGCCATAAATTTGTATTTTATGATATCTTTGGTGTTGGTCAATTAAGTAATGTAGACGGCTCTAAATTTGTCTAATCACATCTTCTAAACTCACACGTAATTAAATCATAATTATATATATATATATATATATATATATATAACAAGTGGATTATGTGAGAACCTTAATTTAGTCGAAGCTACCATTTTTAAATGGCTTGAATTTGCTTCCAACTTTTGGAATCAGTTTAGCCGTGACCGCTCGAATCAGTTGGCCCCCTGAATTCTAGCTCTCGTCACTCTATGTATTGTGTAATTAAATTTAAATTATGTAATAATGTATGATGTAAGTACAACTAATTTTGTAATAGTGTTATATGTTTTTATGAGAGTCAACTTCCTAAGTGATAGTATATAATAAATTTACAGCCAAGAAAAGGACAATATTAAATTGAAAAAAAAATACTCCTAATAAAAGTTTCCAATTGGGCACATGCTGTGGGCCTACAAGAATCAATTCCATGAGGAAATTTCGTCTCTTTTCTGATTTAGATTGATTTTTCCAATCTGTGCACATTAACCGTTCACACGAAAATTTACCTATAATAAATTTTAAACTATGGATGAATAAATAATCAATAAAAGAACACAAAGTGAAGGGTATGTATTGGTAGAAGGGTAAAGTTAAAAGGAAGATATGAAGTATGCATATTTTTTATATATTTTATGTGTATGTATATATTTTTTAATGCATAAATCTTGTAATTTTTATATTTTTACTCTTCTGCATAAAATATAAAAAGAATATGCGTAAATTATATTTTACAGTATATTCAATCCAAACCTAATGATAAGATGAAGGGTGTAATTCAATTTTTATTTTTTATTTTAAGGAGTCTAGTTATATGATCCACTAATATTTTATATAAAATAAAAATTATTTAGATATTTTATTAGAATTAAATAAAATATCCTAAAATAAACGAATTAACGGCAAAGAAAAGAAAAGCTGGGAATGGTGCAAAATAGCTTGCAATGGAAATAACTTTTGGACCTTCGAATCCTCGAACTTTGTCTTTTCGGGTAAAATAATTTATTTTTTTAATATCTATATCTATATCTATGTATATATATATATATATGTACGTGACATACTAATATATTATGTAACGAAATATAAAAACATCCAATGTTTTTTTAATATACATAAATATAATTAGTAATAATAAGTATACAAATGAATAATTGTCATTATAATTGTCATTATAAGTCTAGGGTGGTCCAAAGTCTGCAAAAGAAATAGACTATAATGTACAACGTCTAATTATTTTGACTAAAATGGATTTGAATCAGTCCACTCTTATTTAATCCGTTCCATAGAAAGTGTTTTGTTATCATTTTCGACCCGTCCCATAAAAGTGTCTTAATTCTTAAAAAGACAAACAATATATGAACCAAAATAAACAAATCAAAAAATCAAACAATATACATCACACAATCCCATTTTCTTAATCTGCTTGTTCCATAAAAAGGATACACTTTTTATAGGATGAAGGAAATATATTTTTTTAAAAGTTGAAAATCATTAAATTGAAAGATACTTCACATCAGACATCTCACCATAATAAACTAAGACTATTATCAAATGGTATGTTGTAATTGGTAGATCAATCTAATTTATTTATAATAAAATTAAATGAATTTATCCATTTGGATAGGGAAGTTTCAAATTTGTACCCATCTCCATCAAATATGAGGTGGGTTCTAGGTGACAACTAAATTTCAAATTTTAATTTAGTAACGAAGAAAATTAAAGATATCACTAAAATGTTAGTAGATGACGGATTCACACGCAAACTCAAACGTTATATAATTAAAGATGAGAACTAAGTCCATTTTTCATTGATAAATTTCAACTTTACGACTTTAGGAGTAAAATAAAGTAAAAATATAAACACTTTTTCAACGCTTTTAATCTTGAAAAAAAGATGCTCCCTTTTTTCTGTCCATATTGCATCTTTACCTTGGCACTAATTTATTTAATTAAATTCGAGATTAATTAATCTATAAAAGCTAATTCAGCTTCAAACATGAAAGAAATATTAAATGGAAAAGAAAATAGTGCAGGAAATGTCTGGTAAGTTCCTGACAGAACTGCCCATAGTTTAACATTGGTATAATACTCTCCACTTAAATGAAATAAATTATTCAAAACATTATTTAAGATTTTAACTATACAAAATCAATTTGGGCTCTACACCATAAATGAAGATACGTGTTGTAATAAATATGAAATCTAGTGTATATCCACACCGTCGTTTACAACGTGCATGTTACATTGGTAATCTTGATATGTTGAGGTGGTTGTTATTATGTATTCTCCGACAGACGGTAATACAGGATTAATTTAATAACGTACTATCTCCGTTCCACTAGAAAAAAACGCTTTTTTTTTTGAACGCGAGGATTAAAAAAGTGGTATCATGTAATGTAGATTGTTTGACTTTTTAGTAGTTAAATGTGGTCCACACAATTTTTATCATTTTAGAAAACACATCATTTCTAGTGGGACGATTCAATAAAGGAAACACGTAATTTCTAGTTCGACAGAGGAAATATCATTTAATTTTTTGATATAATTTTACTAATTATGATATATAGTAGTAGAAATTTATTCAATAATCGAGACTTCAAATTTTCGTAAACCAAAAACAAATTTATGTACGTCAAGACAATCGTTTTTAACGTGTTACATTTTGTAATGATAAATCCCAACTCTGACAACTTTAAATATAAATTTGAATTTTGAAAAATAAAATACAGATTTTTATATTTTACTTTAATCTAGAGCTAGCATAGTGAAGGGCAATATTGTCACATTAATATAAGCATATATTAATTTTACACGTATTTCGTTCGTTATTTTGAATATGGACAAAAAAATATTTTTTAAAATAATAAACTGTTTTTATAACAGATGGAAATTAGATGCATGAGAGCTAGGATTTTCAAAATTTAATACTCCATCCGTCCCATTATTTATGTTCCATTGGGACTGAGCACGGTAATTAAGATAGTGGAGGTAAAGATATAAAGTTGTGATATAAAAATATAAAGGGGTGAAGTCCAATTGCTTAAATTGATTGTGGTTCATTCATTTATTTCTTTATTTAGTATGAGATATAAATAATGAAACAATAAAAAAAAGTAAATGAACCATTAATAACGAGACAAAAAGAGTATAAATTTATTTTTTTAATATAACAAGCTGCGAACACAGAAATTCACAGCATATGGGTCTTTGCGTAGGCTTTAGGCAGGATGACTATTTCTCACGCGAAATCCCATTTTTACCCCCGACCTCACTGGGCGGCTCTCTTCTATCCATTGTCACGCGCCGCGCAACGGCGAGTCACCGACGTCACAAGCTTGATCTGTCATTTTAATAACAACTGCACCTCACGCGCTTCAAGACCGCGCGTGGTGGTCGGGTTTTTTACCTCTACCTTAAAGACGATAGCTATTCACGACTTCCACTCCCTCCCTCCCACTGCAGCTGCAAACTTTTTTCTAGAGAGAGAGAGAGAGACAGTGAGGAGGAGTTTATACGCTTCTTCTCTCTCCTCAACTTTTATACTTTTTCCCCCACATTTCCAGTTAAACGTAAAGTTCCGGCTTTTCCCCTTCTCTCTCTCTCTCTCTCTTGATTTCCTCTCCGCCCAATTCTTTCTCTTTCTTTCTGGTGACAAACCGGCTTCGCAGAATTCTTCACTTTCTGGTACTTCAGTTTTCAGTAATGCCCACATCCACATGCAGTAAAACTTTAAATATATATATATATATTTTCTCTTTGTTGTGTTGAATCGATCATCTTGGCTTAACAACCATGAAAATGATTGATTTTCTTGGAAGTCAATTGGTCATGAGTGATATTTCCATTCTGGGTTCCCATCATTTTCCCATGATTCTTGTTGATGTTTGGTATCTGCTTAAAATAATTATCGATTTACTAATTAATTCACTAAAGCACTTGGAAGAAGTTGCTTCCTCTTTTCTGAGAGATTTCCTCTGCTTCTCAAATTCTGGGATTATCTGTATAATTTCGTGGGTATTGGTTTTTTGTTAGCTCAATTATTTAACTTGGAGAGTTCAATCTGATTCTGGGCTTTGCTTTTTTTTTTTTTTTTGCAGATTGGTGGGTGTTTTATGTATTGGCTATGCTTAGTAATTGTTTTGAGAAAGAGTAGATTGAAGAAGAAGGTGGTGTTTTGGATCAATGGTTGGGAACAGATCTGTTGTGAATTGCTTCAATTTGGAGATCCTGCTCGGATTTGCTCTGATTTTTGCCATCGGAATTTCGCAGGGATTCACCAATCCTAGCGACGGTGAGTCGAAATCAAAGCTTTGTATGCTTAAATTTTTCAAGAAGAAGAAGGAGACGAGAGAATTAATGGTTTGGTTATGTTGCATTTGTTACTTATTAGTATTAACTAAATGTATGATTATCTGGCCTAAATACTCTAGATTGACTAAGTAAATTAGTCTTATATAATGGAAGTTTTCATTGAATACTTTGCTTTGAAGTGTTTATATGAGTAGTTATTAATTCTATTACCTTTTCAGCAATTACAACATTTACCTATATTCAGTTTTTAATGAATAACTTGTTGCCTTAGCTTGTTGTTAATGGTATATACTTCATTGTGTAATCCAATGCTTCCTATGTGTATCCATCACCTGGACTTGATCATAAAGCATCGAACCGTTGTACTTACGGATTACTTGATTATGGAATTGCTGGAACAGTTGCTGCTATCAATAGCTTCTATGTTGCACTTGGATCCCCTTCTCTTCCAGGATGGACCGCCAGTGGTGGAGACCCGTGTGGTGATGCCATACCTTGGCAAGGAGTCACTTGCGATGACACGTCCGCCATAAGTACAATGTATGTGCATTTTCTTGAAATTGAACGTTCATTTATGTTTGGTTGTACTGATTAATTAAATCACCTTGGGTAGAACACTTACCGGGGCTAATTTGGGCGGAGAATTGGGTGATAGCCTTGGAGGGTTTACTGCTCTCAAGTCGATGTAAGTGTCGTTCTAAAAATAACTTTCCCATTGTATAGTAGATTGCATAATATCGTTTCCGATATTACATTGGCTTCTTCTTATGGCAGAACACTAAGCAACAACCTTATTGGAGGCAGCATTCCTTCCGAATTACCTCCTTCGTTGGTTACCATGTATGTCGTTTTCTTTCTAAACCCAAACTAAACAAAATGGGATGCTTTACTTAGTTCAGTACTTGGTTCGTGTAGTTTATTCGAGAAGCATATTTAACTGAGATACACTTTCTTTACCTTTGGCAGTTTTCTTTCAGATAATAGGCTGACAGGAAGTATACCTAGTTCTTTGTCATCTCTAAGTCAATTATCAGCTATGTAAGCGTTTATCTCCACTACCGTGTTAATTGATTTGCTCGTGATTTATCTTTTTCGGTTATGCTTAATAGCTCCTATTTATTTCAGGTCTCTTAACAACAATCAACTAAGCGGAGAGATTCCTGATGCATTTGCAAGCCTTCCAGTATTGGTTAATTTGTATGGATCCGCTCTAAGTCATAATTTACTCCCGCAATTATAGTATCGTGTTGTAAATAACTCGTTAGCTCTTGTGCAGAGATTTGTCCAGTAACAACTTGGAAGGGGAGTTGCCATCTTCAATGAGAAATTTGTCATCTCTGATTACTCTGTAAGCTACCGCAATTGAAATTTCGAGTTGTTCTGATATCGGTACAAAGCGACTAATATTTTCATGGACAGTCATTTGCAGATTAATCAGCTTACTGGAACTCTTGATGTTTTGCAAGATCTCCCTCTTAGAGATTTGTGCTCACCTTAACCACACCTTTTTACGCTATTTCGTACTTTTATCCATTTCTGCCTTCTAATTTCAGTTCTCTCTCATAAACAGAAATGTAGAGAACAATTCATTTTCGGGACCTGTACCTCCAAAGCTGTTGAACTTACCCACTTTCAGGTAGGTTTAAAATTCTCAAGATGTGCATATTTTTTCGGATTTTTGTTAAGGTATACGACTAGGATATTTCGTCAAGTTTTTCTAATATCACGGAAGGAATGATTATAAGTCAATTAATCATAGCTGTACTGTGAAAGCAATGGTGACGAAGCGTGTGTTCACGAGCTGGCTAGCCATTCTGTAGAAATTAATATGGATTACAATTACATTATTGCTTCAAAATCAATTTTGACTGCAAGTAAAAATAGCCTAGAACCTTGAGTTTTTGTTTTGTTTTTCTGTTTTGATGAGTTTCTGTTATATACTTTAGTGTTTATGGTTGCTAGTTTTTCATTTGACATGCAGGGGCGATGGCAACCCATTCAACTCTAGTACAGCCCCTTTACCCCCACCGACAACCTCCGATACACCACCACCAGCAACGCCATTTTTCCCCGGACCAAATCCTCAGCAGAAGCCGCCACCTACATCCGGACGACGACCATCTAAGCAGGCTGATGCACCTTCGACCGGAGCAAATTCAAACTCCGGAAGTTCCAAAAAGTCTTCGAATACAAAGAGGATTGTGTGGATATCCATTGCAGGAGTACTGTCGTTCATAGTATTACTATTAGCAATCCTGCTTTTCATGCCGAGATGCCTGAGGGAAAGAAGAGAAACACGCAGAAGTCGAAAGAGGCATGAAATCGCACCATACACGGGGGCTAGGGAAAATCTGAGAGATGGCAGTTCCGTGATCCTACCTACTGAAGATGTAGAGAAAGGTAGCTTAAAGTCTATGCTTGATCAAATCCCTCTCGTTCGTTTTACGGGCCCATTTCTTGCTGACAAATCATTTTTATGATAAAACAGCTCCTCCAGTTGCTCCTCTGAGGTCGAAGGAAGACCCTCTGCAAAGTGCCGGTTTTATGAGACCAAAGGAAGATAATCCTCCGCAAAGAGCAGGTTCGGTGAGGACAAAAGAAGAAAAACCACAACGAGCAGTTGCTTCTATACCCAAACCACGAAACGAAGAGGAGGTAAATAAGAAACCGGCAAGCGATGGGGAGGCTAGAAGGAATCCTTATGATATAGACTTGAGCAGATTCGATATAGACATGATGATGCCGCCACAGCCACCTCCTCCACCACCACCACCACCACCTCCTCCTCCACCTCCATCAGAGAAGGTCATCATTAATCCAGTTATAGCACCAGAAGATACTGAAATCAGATCTTCGACGAGTCTTTTTCCAACGACGTCCGTGAGGGCCTACTCGATAGCAGTTCTTCAGCAGTACACAAATAGCTTTTCGCAAGAAAATCTTGTCGGGAGTGGAACACTAGGAAACGTGTACCGAGCGGAACTGCCGGATGGAAGGGTAAGATTTCGTATGAATGATTTGGTCCAGACCAATTGATAAATACATTTAACTGCCTACTCCTTATTATAATCTTTTCCCCTCCCAAAAAAAAGCAACTCAGAAAAAAAGAACCTCATAATATGCATAAATACTTCTCGAAACAGGCTGTTGGTCCATATGTTTCATAAGCATATCTCTCTGTCATTCCAAAGAAATTTGTTTCCGACTTTTAATCCTCTTTTGTGATTCTGTAGTTGCTTGCAGTAAAGAGACTGGAAAGAAGAGTTGCAAACCAGCTGAAGGATGACCAGTTTATTGAGCTGGTTAACAGTCTTGATAGAATTCGCCATGCTAATGTGGTTGAGCTCATGGGCTACTGCTCCCAGCATGGAGAGAGGCTACTCATCTACGAGTACTGTGCTAGCGGAACGCTGCAGGATGCTCTGCACTCCGATGATGAATTCAAAAGTACGCTCACGTGGAATATCCGCATCCGGATGGCTCTTGGAGCTGCTAGAGCATTAGAGTAAGTGATATAAATGGAAGTTTTGATTTTCCCCTGAGTTCGACGCATGTATTATGATTGTTCGTTACTATAGCTTGAATTTTGAGTTACGATATTTAAAAGAAACTATATATTTGTCAGATTACTGATGGTGAGAATTTTTTTTTAGGTATCTGCACGAGTTATGCAAACCACCGATAATTCACAGGAACTTCAAGTCGGCTAATGTGCTCCTGGATGATGAACTCTCGGTCCTTGTCTCTGATTGTGGTTTGGCTCCGTTGATTATGTCAGGAGCTGTGAGTCAGGTAATAACTAATAACAATTCCTGGTCTTTTATGCTTTGAAAATTGATGCAAAATCAGAACAGGGCAAATGAAGATATTTTAAGTGATGCAATTTCTCAGTAATACACGGTGAAATCTTGATTTTGGACAAAGCTCTATTTCCATTCTCAATCATTTCTCAAATGACGAGTTTTCAAGCATGATGAGTTGGATGGACAAATTTTTTCAAGATACGTTCAAATAGACTAAAAAGTTGGCTGCATAATATCCGATCCAAAATTTATGTTGCTCTCCTTTTTCCTCTTGAATCTCAGTATATGCAATGTGGTTATACTCCTTTACACATTGTGCTAAAGATTGTTCTTTTATTATTCAGTTGTCAGGGCAGCTTCTCACAACCTACGGCTACGGAGCCCCTGAATTCGAGTCGGGGGTGTATACAGCGAAGAGCGACGTTTACAGCTTCGGAGTGGTGATGTTAGAACTCTTAACCGGACGAATGTCGCACGACAGGTAAATTACATCAAGATTGAAACTTTGATCCTTTTTATGCCATGTTTGCTTCTAATTTGCGATCCATGTTCAGATCAAGGGCTCGAGGCGAGCAATTTCTTGTTCGATGGGCGATTCCTCAGCTCCACGACATCGATGCCTTGTCGAACATGGTCGATCCTGCTCTGAGCGGAAGGTATCCGGCCAAGTCGCTGTCGCACTTCGCCGACATTATTTCGCGATGTGTTCAGGTAATTAAGTTGATGCTTCTTCGATTTATCGATTGGAATTAAGTCGGAATGCAATTGGATATCCTTTTTGCAGGTGGAGCCGGAATTCAGGCCGCCTATGTCGGAGGTGGTGCAGGACCTCATGCAGCTGATAAGGAGAGAATCTCCGCGTAGATCAGAAGAAGACTAATTTAGAACTTACACAGTCGTATAGAACTATGGAAGAGGATGATTTGGGGATGAAACGACAACGGTTTGACGGTGAAATGACACAATCTCCCTCTTCCTCGTACTGGCACGGTCGACAAGATCATCATGGCGTCGAGAGAAGAAGCTCCATCCGGCCGTGTTCATGATTCTTGTCCGAGTGAAATTCGTTGACCTAATTATTGGATCATTATTATTCAATTTTAGTTGTGAAATCTGTATTAGGGTTACTGTCTCTCCTAGCCATTATTCTTTTGTTTGAGGATGTCTGATTGTTTTGTGCAAAGTTAAAGACATTTTTGTTCTTCGTGCAGTCATTTCTAGTTATTATGGTTATATCTTGTCTTGATCTTTTTTTGCGACAAATTTTATCAATTCTTGAATTACACCCACTTCAAATTTATTGGGAAAATTCATTTATTATTTTTCAAATTATATATAGATAATCCTGTCGGAAATTCTACGCAAAGAATTGCCTAAAAACGGTTAGAAACCCTGATTTTAATCACCATTTTCGTGTAAGATTCTTATTATATGTGTTTTTTGATGCGATTTGATGGAATTTCCTTATTTGGAGAAGTTTGATGGGCATGTGAATTTGAGGCGGAGGTTTATGATTCTATTGACTATATCCGTATCCGATATTTAGGGATTACATACCGGTGTAGATTGGGTGTCCATATCTTGATATATATCGTAAGTTATTCTGTATCCCTTTTATTCTGATAGGATCCCTATTTTATGGGATTTAGGTGATTTTATGGGATTTAGGTGCGTAGAATATACACTTGTACTCTTGTATTTATTCGTGATGGTTTCACTACAGTGGAAGGAAAAACATTTTCTTTCTTCCTCGTGTTATCTTCCTTGTGTTATATGATTTATTTCATGGTATCAGAGCCGCATCATTAGCGACTCCAATTTCTCTTCCGCTGAAATATGGCAGCAAAACAAGACGCCAAGAAAGATGATAATCATGAACCAGATTTGTCAGTCTATGTTCTATCATCCAGTGACAATCCTGGAAATTTAATCATACATACTCAATTGAAGGGCTCCAATTATGAAGAATGGGCTAAAGCAATTAGGGTTTCTCTTACTGCGAAAAAGAAGCGCGGTTTTATTGACAAATCAGTTTGCCAGCCTGCTGAAGATTCTGCTCAGTTTGATGACTGGTGCACCATTAACTCCATGATCATATCATGGATCTTCAACACAATCGAACCAAATGTGCGTTCTACTATATCCTACAAAGAAACGACTAAGGAGTTGTGGGACAACATCAAGCAACGATTTTCTGTTCGCAATGGATCTCGGATCCATCAACTCAAGACGGAGGTTTCTAACTGCAAACAAAATGGATTGACAATCATGGAGTACTACGGTTGCATAAAGAAGATTTGGGATGCGTTGAATGATTACGATCGTTTGCCGATGTGTGTGTGCAAGGGTTGCTCTTGTGACTTAAATACAAGACTTGAACGGCGTGGGGAAGAGGAGAGAGTGCACCAGTTTGTCATGCGTCTAGATGCAGAACCCTATGGTACATTTCGGTCCAAAATAATCGCCTCTGAACCTCTTCCGAACATGAACAACGTGTACTCAAGAATGACGAAGCAAGAGCAAGTTCATTGTATGACTCAATCTAATTCTGTATCACGTAGCGAAGACAGATTCTCGTCCTCAAGGAGAGCGTCGCGAGGATAGTCCTACTTTTGCGCATTGTCATCGGCAAGGTCACACCAAAGACAAGTGTTATCGTCTACATGGTTTTCCCGATAACCTTGGACGAGGACGTGGTCGTGGGACTTCTACTGGACGAGGTCGAGGAGGACCAGCTTGTGCACATGGCGTTCAGTCCGGATCACCAACTACCGAGAATGCTTCATCATCCTCGCCCTCTATCGGAGATGCTGACAAACAAGGTTTGGAGTCTTTGAGTAATGAAGATTGGACAATGCTAAAGTCTCTTTTAAATTCTCACAAATCCAGTGCCCGACTTTCTAGTATGAATAATAACCCATCTTGAATTTTTGATTCTGGTGCTACACACCATTTGACGGGTTTTCTTAATAACTTTGGGGATGTGTGGGATATTTCACCGTGCAAAGGACGAGGCCATGTTTATCAAAGGACGAGGCCGAGGCAATCATATCACCGGCGAGCCTCCAGCCCCTCCAATCAATGATCCCAAATTTCACAATTGGGATAGATTGATAATGCCGTGAAAGGATGGATCATCAACTCCATCGAACCAAGTTTGGTTCCTAATTTTCTACAGTATCCGACAGCCCACACATTGTGGGATGGTATTGCAAAGAACCTACAACAAATGGGGACGAATTACCTCGCAAATCTTCGAGTTGATGACTCGGGCAAGCCAAACCAAACAAGGTAATCAAACTCTCGAACAATACTATAGTCAATTACAGGCCATATGGGCAGAAATCGATCAGAGACAACCAAACAGATTTTCGGGAGAAGCCAATATACACCTTGTTGGGTGATGATTCTATCCTCAGCACTGTTTCACTCAGTGGGAAATGATTCTATCTTCTATACTTGAACCAAGCTCGTGCTTTATGTACTACGAACCGTTGAGAAGATTTGAAGATCCCAAAACCCTATCTCGATTGATGAACCATTCCATTGTATATGTTGTTTGTCTCCGAGGTTTCGGACTCGAGAGACACTCTGCTCCGGTCAAGGCGCTCGGAGCTTATTTGCCTCGGCACCGGTGTAGAAGACTCGGTGATCTTGGACTCGAGCGGGAGCAAGATATGCGAGAGAGTTAGTTGAACCGAACTCGGCAGGAGTAGTTCACTTGGACTCGTAGCCGATCTTCGTAGACTTATCTCATTGTCTATCTACCGAATATAAGGTCGGACTCAAGGCATCGGCGGATAGTCTTCGGGGATCGTCGGAATCTTTTGAAAGACAATCAGGCATTGTCATATACGAGGATGAGAGAAGTCGGCTTCAGCTTGTCTCGAAGTCCATGTCTTGTCTCAACCACTCTATCCGCCTCGACAAATGACAAACATACACGTGTCATCCTACCTACTAAAGCTGCAAGTCAACACTTTCCGAGAAAGGAGGAAAAGGCACTGTTACCTACGCCAAAAGAGCCGTTTGCTACCAAAAAGAGAGAGAGAGAAGAAGATCGTCTCCAACAGATCTTTCTCAATCTCTTCTCTATAAATAGAGGGATCATTCAAGATTTGAAGCACGAGAGAGTTCACGAGCTAACGAAGAAACGAACAGAGCATTCAAACGAGCATATTTAAAAGCCTAAGTCTTCCGCAAGAATCGAAAGAGTTATCTCCGGCGAAAGACTACCTTTAAGCTCATAAGGGAACCAAGCTGAACCGTCAACAAAGCATCTAGTATCCAAGCGACGTGACACGAACTTATAGCTAAACCTCAACTGTTCGTCGCTCTAGAAGCTACATTCTTGTTCCCCATCCCTCTAACCCTAAGCTCAACCGATATATCCATAGCTTAGACGAAGGAGTTCACCTTTGAACCCAATCCTTATTGTATAAGGACTCCTTCACTGTTGGAGAAGTTTGTCAAACACTTTAAGTTTGATAGAAGTGTAAACTGGGACTTGCTCAGTATAATCCCCAAGCCACGGCTTTGTCCTGTGCACAAGCTGACTGAGACTAACTCAGTATAATAAATAGCCTCCTAATCTATCGGGACAGTGGACGTAGGATTGTTGATATCCGAACCACTTTAAAAATCTCTGTGTCGTTTACTTACGTTCTTTTACTGTTACATTGATTTTACTGTGCATACTGAACATCTTATTTAAAATCAATTAACCGTCTCGATATCGAACTTCTTATCTACCGAACCGAGACTTAAAACGTTTTCTCATAAAAACCGATTTGGGCCTACACTATTCCGCGCACTGAACTCTTGCTGATCGATGCCGAATTCGACCTAGTCGGTTAGCGAGATCTCGGCCGAGTCGACTTTTTAGCCTTTAACACGATTCGGGAACGGTTATGCAGTCTGCCTGAATCATTTCGATGCGTCATCTTCCCGAATAGGACTGTTCGTGTTCGAAGTTGAGAAATTTGGATTCGGTGTATTCACCCCCCCTCTACACCTGAACTCACTCTCGGGACCAACAATTGGTATCAGAGCAGGAGTTCCTTAAGACTCTTGTCACTTTGAGACTGGTCTATTCGAACGGATCCGGAGGAAAACGTTTTTCACTGCATATCACTCTACATTCATATCATTATTCTTCATGGCTGATATGTCAGGTATAAGAATGGTACCCATGTTCTCGGTGGAGAATTGTGGAGTGTGGCGAGTCAGAATGGAAGCACGTCTGACATCCCTCCATGACAGTATGACTGAAGTGCTTGAAGATGGACCTATCGTTCCCATGATCGATAGTGTTGTAACTCAAGCTGAAGGAGGAGGAATGGTGGCACCGGGAAGAAGATCCCTAAAGACAGAAGTCTCTTCACTCCTGAAGAGAAGAAGCTTCACAATCTAGACCGAGTCGCCAGGAATGCCATACTAACCACTCTTAGCGATTCTTATCTTGGCAGGGTTCAGGAATGCAAAACCGCTAAAGAACTCTGGGATGCTCTAGTGCTACTGAGTCGAGGGACTCAGAAGATTAAAGCGAATAAACTAGCACTAGAACTCCAAAAGCTGAAAAGCTTGTCTCTCATGCACAGTGACAAAATCGAAGATCCGAACGTCGATTTACCAATCGATGAACTCAATCAACGGGTCGGGAAAGACATTCGACAGAACCGAGAAATGAATCTAAAGATACCGAGGGCACTACCGGACGGACACCTTGGACACCTTTTGCCACTCTATTGCGACATTCCGATTTAGATGTTGTCTCTCCCGACCATATCTTTTCGGAATTATAGGCGGAGGAGTTTGAGTTCGACGGGACCTCAAAGAAAGCCGAGAGCTGAAGCCGACACAAAGATCGACCATGCTTTCAAAGGAACAAGGCCAAGACAAGATCTCCCGTGACGAGCAAGACGACGAGTAAGACCGAGCCTTCACTCAATGATCTACAAGAAGGAAGTCTCGCTCGAAGTATGCGCCTCATTGTAAAGTATCGAAGGAGAAAGAGAGGCGTAGAAAGGCGACTAAAGCGTACCGAGACACAAAAGGTAAGTCGAATATACACCAAAACGCTCTCCCGACTCATAATCTTCCGAATGCGAAAGAAAGATGACTCAGCACCCTCAAGGGATAGTGCAACCAAAGAAGAAAAAGTCATCACTTGCTACAACCGCAAAAAAGCGGGACATTATCAATATGATTGTCTCCGAGCTCGGTAGTGCTTTGAACGCGCAGCACGTAAGGCAAGGAGAGAGAAATTCGCCCAGAAAAGACAATCCTACATAGCTGGCGAAATCTCAGACGACTCAGAAGAGGTCGACTCCTTTATGGATTCATCTGACGATGAAGTAGCCTTCATGGCCGTAGAGCATGAAGCAGATGAATCGACCGAAATGTGCATGATGGCGGGCGAAGAGGATGAGGTAAATTCTCATGAACCGGGCCAACTCCTCTTCACACCGCACACACGACATCAGTTTCGGTGCGGATGGGAATTTGGACATCACAACCGCATATGAAGATCTACTAGATGAACAAATTCAAATGAGTCTACAACTCAAGACTCTTCGGGGAGTTGGATACCCCGAAAGTGGAGAATCGGAGACTTTCTCGGGAGAGTCGGGTTGCTGCGAGGCCGAAGGACTTGTGTTGAGACTCGGGGAGGAGATAAACTCTCGATGGCCAAGTCTCGGCATCAAGAAGATCGGATTTCGGTTTTGACAAATGACTTGACTCGAAAGATACTTGAACCGAGTCTCCGTCAAGCAAAACTGCTCGGGACTTCGGACCGAATATGATGCACTCGAAGAAAAGTGATGATGTCTCGGAGGAACCCGATGGACGAGAGGTACATGGGCGCTGAAAAGAAATTGGAGGCTATGCTAGCAAGCAACAAGCCAAAGCACTGCAAGGAAGGACTTGGATTCAGCCAGGGAGCTTCCTCGTCTGCCCCAGTACACTCAGAAGGACGGCTTGCTGATAGGTTTGTTCAAGGAAAGACCATCAATGCTGATATACTGAACCCCCTTGCAAAGAACAAACAAAAGATGAAAGCACCTCATCCTACTCGGCAAAGATTCGACAACAAGATCAAAGCCAAAGTACCCTAGTTCAGTCAAGGGGGAACCAGCAAATCAAAATTGGCCGATCAGTATGGACCTCCAAAGCTGACACATCCATCTCAGTATGGGTCATATTATTATGATCCTATAGACAGAAGAGGTTCCAAAAGTCAGAAGAAACAGAAAGCCGCACAGAAGGCAAAGGTCAGCAGTCCACCAGCTCAGAAGATTAGGACTCCTGAACCTCAGAAGCCTCGAAGTCACCTATGACCAAACCGGTGGTCGATATGTTGACTCTAGTGGAAAGAAGATGTCCGAAACCACCGGGGTTGTTAGGACGATTTGGGTTATTAAAACTAACACCTAAGGACCCAAAATCAAAAATAAAGGGTACCCGAATATAATTCCGTTTTGCGGGTGTGCGAGAGACCCATGGTATGTGGACGGCGGATGCTCAAGACATATGACATACCAAAGGAGTCTATCGAAGAATTATATCACCGAAGAAGGACCCGAAATGAGTTCGGAGACAATGCAAAAGGCTATACTAGAGGATATGGAACACTCGGCATTGGAACCGCCAAAGTTCCAAGAGTATCATATGTTGAAGGACTTCAAGATAACCTTATCTCTCGTTAGTCAATTTTGTGATAACTCAAATAGAGTGGTATTTGACGCCGGTTTTACGTGATGTTATTGATAAATCTACAGGGAAAACAAGTGTTATCGTGTTCGCGCAGAAAGAACATATATGTTGCTGATTGGAACTCGCGAGAACACGAAGCTTGTCTCGCTGGCGAAGAACGATAATCGAACGGGGTGGCTATGGCATAGAAAACTCAGGCCATCTCAACTTCAAGACGCTCAACAAACTAGCAAGAGACACTCTAGCAAGGGGACCGCCGAATGAAATATTCAAGCAAAGACACTCGGTGTGAAGCATGTCCGAAGGGAAAGCAAACAAAGAATCAAAATCCAACAGCTTCCATCTCCTTCCACCGATGGAATCCTTCAATTGCTACATATGGATTTGTTCGGTCCAGTCTCCCCAATGACGATCGGAGGCGTAAAAATATGCATTAGTGGTCATAGATGACTACTCGCGCTACACATGGGTCATATTCATTGCCAACAAGTCCGACGTCAAAACGAGTTACCAACGCTTCGAAAAGGCTCGGTGTCGAGAAGAACACCAAGATCGAAAAAATACGTTCGGACAGAGGAACCGAGTTCCTTAATTCCATGGTAGAGGAGTTACTCGCGGCGAAGGAATAGAGCATGAGACATCGGTTGCCCGCACACCTCGAGCAAAATGGAGTTGCTTGAACGAAAGAACAAAACTCTCAAAGAAGCGGCTAGAACTCTACTCGCAGATTCGGGACTCCCATCCAAATTGCAGGCGTAGAAACGGATACTGCGTGTTACACTCGGAATAGATCTCTACCGACAAAGCAAAGCATAAGAGGACACCATATGAACTATGGAACGGCGGAGAAGCCTTCTCTATCTTATTTCCATATCTTTGGTTGTTCATGCTTTATCCACAATAATGGGAAAGATCAGCGAAGACTTTTGATAGCAAGTCGATCGGGGAGTATTCTTAGGATACTCTCGGGTCGGCAAAGCTTTCGAGTATTCAACTATCGGACTCTTTGCGTGGAGGAAAGCCCTCATGTTGTTTTTAACGAGTTTGCTGCGAAGACGGGAGCAATAACTCAAATTCCGAATCGAGGACATCGGTAGACGGCTACGGGATCTAAGCTTAAAGGACAAACCTCGAAAAGATCCAGCTATGTTGGGATGATGATTCGACGAAGAAACGAAGACAAATCTACTTGAATCTCAACCAGCGAGCAAGTAGGCCGAGCGATTGATTCTCCCGAACGTAATCAATCCCGTGTAACTCAGGTCGATGAAGAAACCCCAAGAGGTAACTGAGACCACTACCGAGAATAACAACTCGGGGGGGAACATCTAGTAATGTTCCCGAGCTGAATGCCCCCGAACTCCGGTGACTCGGTAGATCATACTCTTATCACCGAAATTCTTCAATCTCAGAATAGTACAACTGAAATGCCTAACTCACCTACTATCTGTGTTGAACAAATTTCAGATGAAGAGCTGAAACTTCGTAGATCGTGGCTCGATGCTCACACTGTTGATCTAATCATTGGAGATCCCTCAGCTAATGTCAAGACAAGATCCAGATTCTGTCAAGGAGAAAGCGCATTATTTTCCCCGCTTCTTGTCTGCGAAGAGCCTCAGACCATTGAGGATGCATTAAAAGATGCTGACTGGATCATAGCTATGCAGGAAGAGCTGAATCAGTTTACGAGAAACGAAGTGTGGGAGCTTGTAGACAGACCCCGACATCAACATGTCATTGGAACCAAATGGGTCTTCAAAAACAAGCGAGATGAAAACAACGTTATAGTAAGGAACAAAGCAAGGCTCGTGGCTAAAGGCTACTGTCAAGCTGAAGGAATAGATTTCGATGAAACTTTCGCTCCAGTTGCAAGATTGGAGGTAATTAGACTATTCCTAGCCTACGCAACACATCAAAGATTCAGAGTTTATCAAATGGATGTGAAGTCTGCGTTCCCGAATGGCGTCTTTGAAAGAAGAAGTCTATGTGGAACAACCGCCCGGCTTTCAGCAGGGACATCAAGTATATAGACTCAGAAAGGCTCTGTATGGGTTAAAACAAGCACCCAGGGCTTGGTACGATACCCTGTCTGAGTTTCTTCTTCAGAAAGGCACAGTAGACCGCACTCTATTCAGCATTCGACTGGAAGAAACTTATTACTTGTGCAGATCTACGTGGATGACATCATATTCGGATCAAAGAATGTCATCATGTGTCAACAATTCGAAAAGATGATGAAGGATAAGTTCGAGATGTCAATGATGGGAGAAATGAACTACTTCCTTGGTTTTCAAGTCAAGCAATCTGAAAAGGGAACGTTCATCAACCAAGGCAAATACACTCGAGACCTCATCAAAAGATTCGGCTGCACATCCGGCAAATCTATCAAGATCCCGATGAATACGAATATGAAGATAAATCTTGATAAAGAGGGAGTATCAGTAGACCAAACCGAATATCATGCTTTAATTGGTTCATTATTATATTTAACAGCTACTCGTCCTGACATAACTTATGCTGTAGGTGTCTGTGCTCGATTTCAGGCGAATCCGAAGCAGAGCCATATGGACTCAACAAAGAAGATTCTCCGCTATCTCCGAGGAACACCTGACATGGGTTTATGGTATCCAGCTGATGATAATATTGAACTAACTGGCTATTCTGATGCTGACTATGCAGGATGTAGAATTGACCGAAAATCAACTTCAGGAACATGTCAGTTCCTTGGCAGCAAGCTGATCTCATGGTTTTCAAAGAAACAGCACTCAGTAGCTACGTCGACTACTGAAGCTGAATACATGGCTGTCGGAAGTTGTTGCGCCCAAATCCTTTGGCTGAGACAACAGCTAAGAGACTATGACGTCATTCAGAATGAAGTGCCGATCTTCTGCGATAGTACCACTGCCATTGCAATCACTCAGAATCCTGTACTACACATGAGATGCAAGCACGTGGACATCAGACATCACTTCATTCGTGACCATGTCGAAAAGAAGGATATCAGGATGGAAAAGATCCATACTGACAAGCAACGGGCTGACATACTGACCAAGCCTCTAGCTGAATCCAGATTCAGAGAACTTTCAGTAGAGCTAGGTCTGCTGGACCCTACTGACCCCAGTCAGTAAGAAGGTTTCGGGGAGAGGACCATTTCGGTAAGGGGGGGAATGTTCACTCTCGATGCTGAATGTATTCGATGCGTAGAGATTCAGAAACCATCTACACGAGGTATCAGCTGACTACTATGTTCAGCTGACAGGTTTGCGTATCTCTACTCAGTAGTAATTTATATAACAGTATCTTGCATTTATGGCAAAGATTCAGCATGATATTAATATCTCTTGGTTTGTCTTTATTATTAACGAATATCATTTAATGCACGACATTCCATACATAAGCTTGCTGAACTCTGCGCGCATTTAATGCATGTCTTTTCACAGTTACTACTTAGGCTATTTTACAACTGGCTTTGACTTAGGCGACATATGCGATCATTACCTATAATATAACTTCTAATCTTGACCGTCCATTCTATAAAGCAGTTTAAACTCAACCTTTGATCAAATAACTGTTCATCTTCCCGTTTGATATATATATTTGATCATATCTTCTCAAACCGCCATTAGCATACTTAAAATCTTTCAAGTCCGAAAAATCCGAGATTTGCAAAAAGCAATCCTTACTTACAACTTCATCTTCATATATTATCTCGATTTTATTGGTATGCTTATTAGAACTGTTACTGTATTCTCTGTTTCTTCAGCATCAATATATATAAACTGTTGTATCTAAAACTGATACTAATAAGATTCTTATGTAACAGGTACTATGGCGAACATAACTGTAGATGCCCCTCATAACATGGAGGACATTCTTGCAAAAGGCCGTGTCTGGTGCGAACCAGTCATGGAATTCGATGTGTGCGACCTAGACTACATGGATGAGATCTTCGCATCTCTAAGGGAGTCCGGTCTGGAGAAGTTTCTATCGAGGAAGCCAACGTTCTTCCTTCCTCGACAGGTGGCTGAGATGTACCTCAACTCAGACTCCATCTCAGGAGACATCATTGGGAGGTTCAGAACTTACTCCATCAACAATGCTTCCCTACTTCTTGAAACGTATATCTATCAAGGAAGCACTCAAGAACACTTTGACCTCGCCATCTCGAAGGAATCGGCACCGTAGGCTACAATGACGACTCAGTAGACGAGTACCTATCCATATTCTGCGGAAAGCCAACAACCTTCAGAGCTGCTTTTCCCAAGAACGCCATGCTACCACAATTCAGAGCCTTGGCTTACATTGTCACTCAGCTACTGACAAGCCAAGCTGGCTCATTCGATCAGGCCTCCCGACCTAAGATCCAATTAATGATGGCGATATACGATGGCGCTAAGATCAACTGGATAGATTTCTTCATCCGAGAATTCATGATCCAAGCGGCCAAGTTTGACAAGTCAACACGCATCCTGAGCGCGAAGGGGAAATTACTGTATGGGCTGAAACTCTCAGTAATGATTGAAGACCACTGTGGTTCAGATCAAGTCACCTTTGACGATAAAGAGTACTTCAATGTGAAAAAGGTGCGCTTCCATAACAAGTCTGCTGCCCTTCAGCAGATAGGGTCAGTCCCCAAGCTCAACGGACTAAGCCTCGGCGAGCCGCACCTTCAAAGAAGAGAACACCTCTAGCAAAAATATCTAAGGCAATCGCTAAGAAACCGAAGAAAGCCATCCCGGACGTGCTCGCTGAATCCGAGGTATCTCCACGAAACCCCCGCTTGAAAGGGCTACTCAAGTAACCTATTCAGCCTTTGCGGCTAATAGATGAGCCGAGTCTTCCGAGAAGACTCAATCAGTGGAGAAGGGAGTCTCCACCGAAGAACCAATAGAGATGGAACAAGGGGAGGCTACTGAAGCTCACGAGTGAAGAAATTCAACGCCTAGACGGCCCCCTCACGGTTCCTCCACTCGGCGATATGCCACTGCTTTGAACATCGAGCGTCTCCAATCGACTTGGAATCCGAGACGACGTCCGAAGAAGAAACAATCGGGATGGAAGCGTCGGTGATTCTATCCGAGCATCCCGAGAAATTCTTCAACTGATTCCGGAGCTTGCTGACTACTCCGATCTGATGCTTATTGCCAAATCAGCAAGACTCCACATGTTGCTTGCGACATCGAGAGTGGCCTCGTCTACAATGCCTAGTTCTCCACTTTTCCTGTCAGCAGCTTCATGAAGAAGAACTGAGATTGAGGGAACAAATAGGCTATTCAGAGCCTGAAGACCTCAGCTCAATGGAAAATTTGAGGGCTGCAATGCTGGCAATGGTACATGATCGACAACTTGCCTCAGGCCCAGCACCCTCAGATGGGTCAGACCATGACGACCCACCCAGTGATTCAGGCCCTGGAAAGCCTGATGAGGGAAATCCCCAGGACAAGGATAAACATACTGAAGAAGCTCAGCGTCCGCTCAGTATCCTTGGACCTGCGAAGTCGACGGCTGGTACCTCAGCATCCACAGAGCCCGCTCAGCTCTTGTTGGAGTCTGCATTCGAGGTAGCGCCCAGCCCGCATCGTCGACATTCCAAGTATGTGGCGAGGGCTATTAAAAGCCAAGGCACTCAGAACCGTGCCCTCGCCAAGGCAGTCCACAATGTGTGGAAGAAGACTGCTGAAGCCACCGCTACTGAGCTTCAGGGGCTGAAATCCTCTATGTCCCAATCAGCCGCCCACGATGTCTCTCGCCATTGTCACTCAAGCACCGGCTCGGCCAGCGAGACGAAATTTGATGATCGGCTCGGGATCTTCCGGGAAGGACAAGCTAAGCTTCTTGCAGAGTTCAAGGCATCTATGTCTACTCATTCTGAGTCCTTCGCTGAACAAGCTCAGGCCACAGAAATCAAACTTGAGAACATTCAGTTGGTCGTGGAAGATAAGATCTCTGAAAAGCTGAAAGAGTTCAAGGAAGCGGCTGACCTCTCACACCGGCTAGCAAAGGTAGATCTTGCAACCGAGAGGAACGAGCCGCATGAGGCTCGACTAAGCTCAATGATCGTCTTGATGATCCGTCAACCTCTTACAAAAGTCCGGAAAGGTCGGTACTCATCCCAACCCCTACCGCAATTGATGATGCCAAAAAGGGGGGAAGGAAAAGAGAAGGAAAGAAAAGAGGAGAGTACAAAGCAAAGAAGAGTACCGAGAAGGCGACTCGGGCCGAAATGGGTGAGGCCCGGGGTGTCCCAGTGCGAGCACACCGAGACCGGCCCAAGTGGCTCGGGAACCCAAGTGCTCATGCGACTCGAGACTCCCACCGATATCATTAAGGAAGTCGCAGTATGCTTGAGGAGGCTACGAAGATTCGAGATGAAGAGGAAACACCTCTCCCTCCACCTGTTCGGGCAAAGGCAAAAAGATCTTGGAACTCCCGACCCCTCCAAAGAAAGAAAACGAAACGATACATCTCAGTGAAGAGGAGGCTCGGATTGCCGCCGATGAAAAGTCGGGCAAGGGAGATTGCTTGAAGCGAAGCTGCAAACAAGCCTAAGCCTAAGCTCTGTGAAAAGAAAATCTAAAGCTCCAAGCGAGAGGAGGAAGAAAGCCCGCCGGGCTACCTCCAAGGAAGCTCGGGATCGAAGACGATGATGACGGGGAAAAGGAGAAGGAGCGAAGCGAGCGAGTGCGAGAAGCGGGGTACATCGAAAGAAAAATCAAGTACCCCTGGCCGACTCGAAAGATGCCTCCCATAAACCTAAAGAGCTAGATGATGAGGCCGAAGCCATATTCGCCCGGATGGACGGTACTTATATAGAGGCGAAGAGGCGAGACGGATCGAGGCTACGAGAAACGTAATCCACTTAGCCGATCTGGAAGCTCGAGGAAGCGTGCGAGGAAGAAGCCGAGCACGGAACTCCCGCTAAAGCCGACATTCCCTATCGTTACAGGAAGTTCAGAAAGAAGGCCACTGATCTGAAATCTCACAGATGGCCGAGAACAGACGAGTGGATGCCGGCTCAATTCACTCAGAGATGGGAAAATTCGAAGATTGAGTTCATCAAACGCTATTATTTATGGAGATTCGGCCGAACAAGTCTCAGAGTCGAAGCTTATGCTTGAATGGATGATGCTTACTGAAGCGGATCTCTACATCCACTTGTATAATGCCATTTCAGAAGGGAAAGAGATTCAGATTCCCGGACCCAGAATCATTCCACCTCCAAGAAGAATGGATGACTCAATTCATGTTGCGACTATTGAAGCTGAAGTGAAGGGCGCTGGCGATCAAAGATTCTTACAAGATGACAACCCGGTGACTTCGCGGAATACTTGAAGGCGAGAAAGACCACGTACCGAATGTATGGTGTGCTACTTGCCCGAGACACAATCGCAAGGATTCATGGACCGGATTCGGCGGTTTAAGCGCCCATAGTCTTAGTATTCTCTCTTCATAGTCTAGCAAGATTTGTAATGTACTAAACCGAATCACTCTTATATATACAAATCTTCTTTTGGCTCGACAACAACTTGTTGTCTAAATAGCCGTGTTTGTCTTATGCTTTAACACTCGGAATCACTAAAGTGATTACCGACACACACTCACTTTCCTTATTACTTGTCGTTTATTGCTTTGTTAGATTCTCGCTAATACTTGCTTCTATGTAATGGGTGAAATTATTTTTACCCCTGTTTTTCGATAGTCTAGAATCGATGGAACATCTCCTCCGATCTTACTTGTAAAATTGTAAGGAGATTTGTTTCGTCTCGTTTAGTGTTAGCATAGATGATAGGTTTTGGCATCATCAAATAGGGGAAATTGTTGGGTGATGATTCTATCCTCAAGCCTTTGTTTCACTCGGTGGGAAATGATTCTATCTTCTATCTTGAACCAAGCTCGTAGCCTTATGTACTCGAACTGTTGAGAAGATTTGAAGATCCCAAAACCCTATCCGATTGATGAACCATTCCATTGTATATGTTGTTTGTCTCCGAGGTTTCGGACTCGGTAGACACTCTGCTCTCGGTCAAGGCGCTCGGAGCTTATTTGCCTCAAAGACCGGTGTAGAAGACTCGGTGATCTTGGACTCACGGGAGCAAAGATATGCGAGAGAGTTAGTTGAACCGAACTCGGCGGGAGTAGTTCACTGGACTCGAAGCCGATCTTCGATAGACTTATCTCATTGTCTATCTACCGAATATAAGGTCGGACTCGAGCATCGGCGAATAGTCTTCGGGATCGTCGGGAATCTTTTGAAAGACAATCGGCATTGTCATATACGAGGATGAGAGAAGTCGGCTTCGGCTTGTCTCGAAGTCTGTCTTTGTCTCAACCACTCTATCCGCCTCGACAAATGACAAACATACACGTGTCATCCTACCTACTAAAGCTGCAAGTCAACACTTTCCGAGAAAGGAGGAAAAGGCACATTACCTACGCCAAAAGAGCCGTTTGCTACCAAAAAGAGAGAGAGAGAAGAAGATCGTCTCCAACGGATCTTTCTCAATCTCTTCTCTATAAATAGAGGGATCATTCAAGATTTGAAGCACGAGAGAGTTCACGAGATAACGAAGAAACGAACAGAGCATTCAAACGAGCATATTTAAAAGCCTAAGTCTTCCGCAAGAATCGAAAGAGTTATCTCCGGCGAAAGACTACCTTTAAGCTCATAAGGGAACCAAGCTGAACCGTCAACAAAGCATCTAGTATCCAAGCGACGTGACACGAACTTATAGCTAAACCTCAGCTGTTCGTCGCTCTAGAAGCTACATTCTTGTTCCCCATCCCTCTAACCCTAAGCTCAACCGATATATCCATAGCTTAGACGAAGGAGTTCACCTTTGAACCCAATCCTTATTGTATAAGGACTCCTTCACTGTTGGAGAAGTTTGTCAAACACTTTAAGTTTGATAGAAGTGTAAACTGGGACTTGCTCGAAGATAATCCCCAAGCCACGGCTTTGTCCCGTGCACAAGCCGACCGAGACTAACTCGGTATAATAAATAGCCTCCCCGATCTATCGGGACAAATGGACGTAGGATTGTTGATATCCGAACCACTTTAAAAATCTCTGTGTCCTTTAACTTACTTTTTTTTCTTGTTACATTGATTTTACTGTGCATACGGAACATCTTATTTAAAATCAATTAACTGTCTCGTATACTGAACTTCTTATCTACTGAACTGAGACTTAAAACGTTTTCTCATAAAAACTGATTTGGGCCTACACTATTCCGCGCACCGAACTCTTGCCGATCGATACCGAATTCGACCTAGTCGGTTAGCGAGATCTCGGCCGAGTCGACTTTTTAGCCTTTAACACGATTCGAAACGGTTATGCGGTCCGCCTGAATCATTTCGAGACGGCATCTTCCTGAATAGGACTGTTCGTGTTCGAAGTTGAGAAATTTGGATTCAGGTGTATTCACCCCCCCTCTACACCTGAACTCACTCTCGGGACCAACACACCTCTATAATAAACTTACACAAGAAGGGAGACTGTACCAATTTTTAGCTGGCGTTAATGATCGATTTGACCCAGTACGAAGGGAAATCCTGAATAACGATCCCCTTCCATCTCTCGCTGCTGCATACGTCACCATACGCCGTGAATCACTCCGAATCGGCGTTATGATGACACCGAACGACCAACATCACCACCCCGGCGAAGCTCATGTCGCAAAAGGTGTCCAAAGAGGAAAGGGGTAGTCAGACAGTTATGGGAAGTCATCACCCCGCCCCGCCGACAAAGAAAAGCTTTGCTGCTCTCACTGCGGCGGAAACAAGCACACTAAGGACACATGCTTCCAATTACATGGGTACCCGGAGTGGTGGGATGAGAATCGGCACAGACAGCGGAACCACGGCAGCCGAACGACTGGATCCACGCCTCACGGCAGCGCAAATGTGGCTACCAGCGGCGGTGAGACCATCGGTCTGTCCTCTACCAGCGGCGTCGCTGCCTTTGCTTCCGCCGACGACAAACAATTGAAGTCAAATATAATCGAGGAAAAAAAGGGATCGGCGACGCAAGGTAAAAGAAATGATGGAGAGGGTAGGTTATTAAATGGTATGGAAATTTCCGATTTGCCTTCACCCTCATTTTGTTTTAATAGTTGTGCTAACTCTCCGACATCCAAATTGAATTCCGAGTGGATTTTCGATTGTGGAGCAACAGATACCATGACGTATGATCAAAATGATATTATAGATCCCATAATAGCACACCGGACTTCTATTAAAAATGCCAATGGCGGAACTTTTCCTGTACTTGGGAGCGGATCTGTTGAAATTTCTCCAACAATTAAACTGGACAAGTGTCTCTATGTTCCTTCACTATCATGCAAATTGTTATCTGTCAGTCAAGTTACAAAGCAGCTCAATTGTTTGGTTATCTTATATCCCACGTTCTGTATTTTATAGGATATTCGTTCGAGGGAGATAATTGGGCGTGGTTCTGAGAAGGATGGACTGTACTATGTTGATGACATATCCGAGAGCGGCATATCGTATTTGGCTCATGGATCACAAGACAGACAACTTTGGTTGTGGCATCGGAGGTTGGGACATCCATCTGATGATTACCTTAAACATCTTTTTCCGTCTTTAGTGTCTAATAACTATAAGATTTCTTGTGACACATGCCATTTTGCTAAAAGTCATCGTACTTCCTTTGCTTTTGTTGAGAATAATAACTCTGTGCCTTTCTCTCTTATCCATTCTGATGTGTGGGGTCCAACCCCGGAATCGATGTACACTGATTTTCGTTGGTTTGTATTATTTATTGATGACTGCACACGTATGACGTGGGTGTATTTTCTGAAGCCAAAATCCGAAGTCTGTAACCATTTTATGGAGTTCATCCAAATGGTCAAAACCCAATTTCAAAGTACCGTTCAGATCTTACGATCTGACAATGGGGGGGGGGGGGATATGTTAACCACGATTTAAAGTCGTTTCTACAGACAAGTGGAATCATTCATCAAACTACCTGTCCCTATACACCCCAACAAAATGGGGTTGCCGAGCGCAAGAATAGACATCTCTTGGAAACCACTAGAGCCCTCCTTTTGGAATCAAAGGTACCTTCTTGTTTTTGGTTTGAAGCTGTGGCATCTGCTGTCTATCTTCTTAATCGTCTTCCCACTAAAGCATTACATATGGCTACCCCTCTTCAAGCCTTATCTAACAAATTCCCCTTGCCCTCTGTTCTTATGATACAACCTCGAATTTTTGGTTGCTCTGTCTTTGTTCACATTCAGAAAAACCATCGGACCAAACTTGATCTCTGTGCTGTAAAATGTGTTTTTCTTGGATATGTCGTTCATAAAAAAGGTTATCGTTGTTTTGATCCTGTAACCCAAAAGCTATATGTCACTATGGACTGTCATTTTCTCGAGACTGAATATTTTTATGACACTCCGTCGTCCTTTGTTGAGGGGGAGAATCAAAACCTACATTCCGACTCCGAGTGGTTATTCCATGAAAACTGGGATCCTGCACCGACTGCAGAGGTAACTATTGAAGATGTACAGTCCATGCCAATGAACCCAAACCCCATATCTTCCTCATCGAATAATTCAGAGGTACAAAATTCTGACTCTATGTGTGCTTCTCCTAGTTGTGTTTCTTCACACACTAACACCGCAGGTCACAATGAGCGGAATGAGAATGAGCGGGTATACTCTCTTCCTCCCAGATATAACAGAGGCATTCCTCCTCGAAGATATAGTTCGGAATACGAACCAAAACAAGCAAAATACCCCATTGCCAATTTTGTAACATGTGTACCCGAGAAAATCCAAAAGTTCAGAGAGAAACTGGCCAAAACATGGATCCCTAGAAGTGCAGAGGAAGCCAAAGAACATCAAGAATGGCGAGATGCAATGAATATAGAAATGGCAACACTCAGTAAGAATGAAACATGGGATAAGAGCAGATTACCCCCTGGAAAAAAACCTGTTGGTTGTAGATGGGTATTCACTATCAAATACAATCCAGATGGAGAAGTGGAAAGGTATAAAGCACGTCTTGTGGCAAAAGGATATACTCAAGTGTATGGAATTGATTATGCTGAAACATTCTCTCCCGTGGCAAAGCTAGATACTGCCAGAGTCCTTTTATCTATAGCAGCCAATCGTGACTGGCCATTACATCAATTTGATGTAAAGAATGCCTTCCTCCATAGAGACTTAACTACAGAAATTTATTTGGAGGTACCGCTAGGATTTGAAGATGACTTTAAAGAGGGAGAAGTATGCAAATTGAAAAGATCTTTGTATGGGCTAAAACAATCACTCGAGCATGGTTTGGCAGATTTACATCTGTCATGAAGAATACACCCAGAGCAACTCAGACCACACACTATTCTTGAAGAAACAACATGTCAAAATTACCTGTTTGATTATATATGTAGATGATATGATCATTACCGGCGATGATAACGAAGAGATCAAGGTGCTACAACAAAACTTATTCTCAGAATTCGAGATGAAGAACCTTGGAGGCTTAAAATATTTTCTCGGAATAGAAGTAATGAGGTCAAAGGAAGGGATATTTTTATCTCAGAGAAAATATGTGCTTGATCTTCTTACGGAAACCGGGCTTCTGGACTGTAAATCAGCAGACACACCAATGACTACAAACCATGGTATTCGGAGTGACTTAAGTGAGAAGTTGACTAACAAAGATCAATACCAAATGATTGTTGGTAAGCTCATCTACTTATCTCATACAAGGCCAGATATAGCATACGTTGTTGGGGTAATAAGTCAGTTTATGCATCAACCACTAGAAGAACACTTGAATGCTGCTATCAGAATTATACGATACTTAAAGTCTTCTCCTGAAAAAGGGATTTTTTTCAGGAAAAATAATCACTTAGCTGTTTGCGGGTACACTGATGCTGATTGGGCCGAAAATATAACAGACGGGAGATCTACGGGGATACTTAACCTTTGTAGGAGGTAACCTTGTGACTTGGAGAAGCAAAAAACAAAGTGTAGTAGCGCTTTCAAGTGCAGAAGCTGAGTATAGAGGAATTGTGAAGGGAATAACCGAGTTGTTGTGGATAAAAAGGTTGATGACTGAGATCGATCTTTTAGAGACGAAAGATATCAAACTTTATTGTGACAATAAAGCAGATGTGAGTATCTCACACAACCCAGTACAACATGACAGAACCAAGCATGTGGAGATCGACAAACACTTTATCAAGGAAAAGCTAGATAATGACCATATCTCTCTGCCATTTGTTCGATCAGAAGATCAGCTGACAGACATCCTTACAAAAGCTATATTTGGAAGAGCGTTTCATCAGATACTTGACAAGTTGGGTATGTCCGACCCTTTGACTACCAACTTGAGGGGGAGTGTGAAAGATAGGAATGAAAATAATTAGAGGATTCTAGTATCTTCTAATTATGGTAGAAATCTTATCCTTTAATTACGGAAGATAATTAGAGGATTCTAGTATCTTCTATTTATGGTAGAAATCTTATCATTTAATTACGGACTGCAGTATCTTCTAATTATGGTAGAAATCTTCTAAATATGGTGTACATATTTCTACCATAATTAGTTTATTCTTTGTACTATATAAGACCCTCTTGTACCAGTTGGTCATGAAAGGATTCTTCTCTCCCGGTAGTTCTGGCAACCATTATGTCGGAATCAGTTTGGGTGGCTAACAGAAATGATCCCGTCTCTTCCTCTCTCTACAACACTACCCGCCTTGAGATGGATCATAACGGCAACCTTAACTCGGTAAGAATTTGGTCCGCAGCCGGAGCTTCAAACGCTACCGAGGCAGTGATTCTCGATACTGGAAACTTCATCTTGAGAAACCCTTCTGGTGTCGTGTGGCAGAGCTTCGACCATCCCTCCGGTACTTGGCTTCCCGGAGGAGTGATCGCAGTTCTTGACTCCTCCACCAAACTCGTTTCATGGAGAAACGGAGACGATCCAGGAACCGGGAACTACTCGTTAGGGATGGAGAGAAACGGAGGGATCGAGCTTTTCATGAAGAGGAACGGCATGGAGACGATTTGGAGGAGCGGCGTGGGGGATAATGGCCGTTTTCCTAATTTTCCGGATAGTGACTGTTTGTATAACTTCTCCTACTTCAAGAGCTCCGGCAATGATTTCTTAACGTATAGTGTTTCCGATGAGTCGGTGATTGTTAGGCTTGTGTTGCATTCGAGTGGCTTGTTGTATCATTATGTTTGGTCTGAAGCGAGGAAGGATTGGTTCACTCTTGCAGTTCAGTTCAGCCTAATGATGCTAATTTCTGCAAGGTTTATGAAGATTGTGGGGGTAATGCTATTTGTGATGTAAATTATTCACCATCTTGTAGATGTTTGGATGGGTTTGTGCCGAGAGTTGAGAGAGATTGGGATTTGTTTGATTTCTCAAATGGGTGTGTGAGAGAGAGAAGTTTGCAATGCCAGAAGGAAACAACGTCATTTTTGAAGACCAACGACCAATGTTGTCAAACTCGCGAGTCAACACGTAGACTCGTCCGAGTTTACGTGTCACAAGGCTCAAACGAGTCGGATCGGTGTAGGATCGCTTGTGTGATAGGATCGAGTGGGATCGCGAGTCAGCACGTAGACTCGTGGGATCGTGCGAGTCAGCACGAGTCTAAAAGATCAAATTATTTTTTTATTTTTTTATTTTTTTCAAATAAAAATATATTATTGTTTTTCCCTAAAAACCGTAAATGACTCCAAGTAGACTAAAAACCCTAAATCGCCTTTTCAATCTTCATTCTTAAAAAAAAACCCAATCAATTGATTCGAGTTCCCAATCAATCGTGACTTGATGACTTCATCTCTCAAAGAGCTTCGATTGCTGAAGAAATGATATGTTTCGGAATGTATGGACCATATGTGATTTTTATTGTTTTCTCGATTTGCCTCAAGATTCGAAATTTTTGGCTTCTCGAAGTAATTCATTGCCTTTTTGAGTTTATTGTAATGTTAAATTTTTTTATATGTTTCATTATTTAGAATTTTGTTTGATTTCTAAAAATAATTTTCAAAAAGAAACTAGATGATGATAAGGCTGAAAAACGTGTTTTTATAGACATAAGTTATACTAAAAAAATGAGAGATGTCTGATTTTTTCCCTTACCAAATATGATATGAGTCTCTTTACAGTTTACAGTTTTTATTACTGTTAGGATGATTGTTCAAGACATAAACCATACAATGCACATGTTAATTCTATATTTAATTATTTATTGATATGACCAACGCCGAATGAAATAGCTTATTCGTTGATTGAAGTTTTGTGTTTTTTAGAGACTTAATGACTTTTTAGATGTTGTTTATGGATATTATATCCTAAGTTTTTATAAGTTAATGTTAATTTACTTAAAATTTAATTTTGGTAGGATCGTACGATCCTACCACGATTCTACGATTCACGATCCTAGTAGGGCCCAACGATCATACCTAGGATCGCGAGTTTGACAACCTTGCCAACGACGCTACATTGGGTGGGAGCCCGGAATCGATAAATGTTAGTATTGGTGAATGTGAGTCTTTCTGCTTAGCAGACTGTTCCTGCACAACTTATGTTAATGGTAGTGGTGGTGGGTGTTTGGTTTACAAAGGGGAGTTGTTGGATTTGGAAAGAGTAAGAAATGATTCATTAGAAAATGATGTTGACATCAGAATGGAATTGGGAGATTCTGGATCAAGAAAAGGTATGAAAGAATCTTGTGCTTATTCAATTTGATCAAGAAATGGTTTAATTTGTGTTTGTTAGGAGGGAGAAAAGTTATTGCTGTTGCTTTATCTGTTTCCATAACTTGTGCATTACTTCTTTCCTTTTGCTGCTTCTTCTATCTATGGCCAAAGCTTAAAAGCAAAGGTACATTAATTTCCACTCTGTTCTTGAATTGAACTACATTTGAAAAGCAATATTAAGCTAATTAGTAGCTTCTTCAGTCTATAATAAGAGAGCGCGTCTAAATCTGTTACAACTCAATTTGAACGGTGTCGCGGAGAAGAACAGCCGGTGTTCAGTCGCGGCCATTGGTAACTTCTCCGATGCAAACAAGCTAGGAGAGGGCGGATTCGGATCCGTTTACAAGGTTTTGTCGAATGAATTAGTGATGTTTTAGTATTCTCACTTTCTTGCGCTTTATGTTCTCATCTTCATTATTTCAGGGAGAGTTGGTTGACGGGCAACTGTAGCGGTTAAACGTCTTTCCCGAAGCTCCGGTCAAGGGTTAGAAGAGTTCAGAAATGAAGCAGAGTTGATAGCCAAATTGCAACACAGAAATCTTGTGGGGATTTTAGGTTTCTGTACGGAGAACAATGAGAACATATTAGTATATGAATACATGCCGAAGAAAAGCTTGGATTTTCTCCTTTTCGATATGTGGTTTCGTAGCTCTTCTAATACTCGTGTTGTTTTCTATGAAGTTGATGAATTTGTGTGTAGAGTCGGAGAAGAAAGAGCTAGTCGACTGGAAGAGGCGCGTGTGTATCATCGAAGGCATTGCTCAGGGGCTTCTCTATCTCCACCACCATTCTAGGTTAAGAATGGTGCATAGAGATTTGAAAGCTAGTAATATTCTACTCGAAAATTTCGGATTTCAGCATGGCTAGGATCTTCGAAGGGAACGACTCACGGGCCAACACCAAACAAATCGTAAGTACTCTTTGTATGTATATTTACATGGTCATAATTTTGTTAAGAATAGTAGTCTATCCTTACTCTTATTATGAGAATATTGTTTTCGTATATGGTGTTTCGATTTCAGACCGAAATATGCAATGAAGGGGCTTTTCTCCGTCAAGTCCGACGTTTACTCATTCGGAGTACTAATGCTCGAGATTATCACCGGAAAAAAACAATCTCCGGCTTCTATGGCTCCGATCATCTTACTCTTCTTGAATATGTAAGTCCTAGTCTTAGTCTTATGACAAACTATGCAAGATTTCATGAATCCGTTGCTGGTTAATTACAGACATGGAATATGTGGAATCAAGAACGAGCTCTTGAGCTCGTTGATCCCAAGATCTCTGCTTCTTCTTCATCTTCCGCATCGCGATACATTCAGATTGGCCTTTTGTGCGTTCAAGAAAATCCGGCAGATAGGCCTCTAGTCTCCGATGTCATTTCGATGTTAAATGACGAAGAGACCGTGATAGCAGCGTTCCCCAAGCATCCTGCGTTCAGCTAAAAACCAAGTTCAGAACAACGCAAGGTTGAAATCTGCTCTGTGAATGACTTGACAGTCTCACAAATTGAAGCTCGTTGAGGCCATTCACGAGAAAGAATACCTAATAAATGAGCGGAATTTAATGAGTGCACATTGTGTGTAGCCGCTACGGCCATCATTTGGGCAAACAAATTAAACAAGCACTCATCGTATAAGAGTTTGGACTATATGTACATGTGATTTAATATTACTACATAAAAAAATTACTCATCTCGCAAAAAGGTATGTGTGGATCCTTCGTAAGTTGTTACTTTCATTAAAAAAATCTCCTGTTTCATAATTTTCTTAATAATGGAAACAATTGGCACCCGAATCGCTTGTGAGAAAGACCAAACACGAATCCAACAATTTCACAGAAACTCTTAGTTTTCCAAAAATCGAAATATTCATATTGTTAATTCATCTCCAAAACTATTCAAAACTTGGGAACAATAGAAAGGGGAGGGATCAAATGAGAACTAAGAACTAATCTAGATCTTATATTTTCTTAGTCTACGATTGTTATTGAAATTTTATTTAATTCATTATATTTAATAAAAATGTGTTAATAAGGTTAGACTTGTAATTTTCAACATATATGATCATTAATGCTTATTTTATATGGAGATATGTTAGTTATCGGAATAGGTAATTTTCTAATAATTATTAAATTATCATATGTAATGATTTCTAGGAGAATTAAATTAATTAATTTTGGTAGGATTACATAGAATAAAGGTAACGACCAAATAAAAAATCGAGTAAAATCGAATGCTTCAATGACCAAATATACGTTTTCATATAATATAAGAAATGCATTGAATTATTATTGAAATGCATTAAAAAAAATGTTTGTCAATGCATCAATTTATTATGTCGTATTATTATCTTTTACCCATTTTCGTATGACAAAAATCAAATTTACCCAATCCTTATATTTGCTACACAAAATACCCAACTTTACTTACACTACCCTTACTTTTTGAAAAAGTTGACTGACACCAATCATTTTCAGGTGTTTTCCTGAATTCGAGACGAATTAATTGAAGAAACAAACAAAAAAACACACGAATTCGAGACTAATTAATTCGAGACATAAATCCCGCTCAAGTCCCGCTCACAAAAAATCAAATCCCGCTCACAAGAAATCGAATCCCGCTCACACGAAATCAGTGTCGCACTCCTTTACAGTTAACTCCCGCTCAGTCCCGCTTACTTAAAAAATCAAATCCCGCTTGAAAATCAGGCTGCCAAAACTTGAATCCCGCTCGACCACAATCCGAATCCCGCTCGGAGACACTCAATCCCGCTCGGCAGACAGTCCCGCTCCACCAGCTATTGAAATCCCGCTCGACCGACGCCAAATTCCGCTCGACGAGCGGGATTCTGCGAGCGGGATTTGACTCCAGATCCAGATCTCAATCCTGCTCGGCTGCCTCTCGTATTCAGTTTCTCATCTTTCTCTCCTTCTCTCTGTCGCTGAATCCCGCTCAATACCGCTCGAGAACACGATTTTGGAGTTGAATTCGACACCAAAACACAAGAATAGCCAACCAGGTTAGTCCCGCTCGAATTCTATAGTCTCGCTCGAATTTTATCCGTTAATTTGGCGCGAAACTTAATTATTTTATGAGCATGTTTTTTGAGAATTATTTGAATTTGAGCATGAATATTGTTTAATTAGTTGAATTTTTGAGAATTATTCGAATTTGGGCATGAATAATATTGTTTAATTCGTTTAATTTTCTGAGAATTATTCGAATTTGAGCATGAATTTTGTTTAATTGGTTGAATTTTTGGAGCATGATTTTCTGGATTTTGGAGCATGATTTTATGATTTTCGGAGCATGAATTTTTCTGAATTTTTGGAGCATGAATTTTCTGAATTTTTGTAGCATGAATGAGTGATTTCTGGTCGGATACCGTCTGAAATCCCGCTCGCCGTGCGGGATTCCGATTCGACCGAGCGGGATTCCAGTCGGCCGAGCGGGATTTGGAATTTTTTTTAACTGTTACATTGTTTCGGTGCAGACCGTTTTTAAAAGAATTGGTCTTCTCGATGCGAATCCGAGGATAGACATATAATTCAACCCGAAGATTTTTGATATCATTAAATTTTTTTTTGGAGTTATCGGAGTAGGTGAGTTAGAGAACGAATTTAGGAATGGTGTTTTTGGTAGCTTTATGGATTGGAGGATGGGTAGGAATGCGGCTAGGGCTCTTCATATGTTGATGTGTCATGAGATTCAAGCGGACGAAGATGATTCTGTTATTTGGTTTTCCGTGTCCGGGATGACTACCCAGTTTTCTTGTTTCAATTATGCCCTTGTCACGGGTTTAAAGTTTGAATCCTGCAATTTTGATCCGCATGCTGAGTATGATCCCCGTTCCTCGACTGTGTACAACATGTTAAATGATTGCACACCAATAACGGGCAGAGATTTGTTGACAAAGTTCGACAAAGGAGATTTGGGATTGGACGAGTTGGGGTATTTGAAGGCGGCTCATGTTCTAGCCTTATTTTTCTTTTTTCTCGGTTATAGCGACACGAGAATGGTGGACACATAGATTTAGGTATTAGTGGATGATCTACGTGCATTTGACCAATTTCCGTAGGGCTCGTACACTTACTGTGCACTGAAGCACTATTGTAGTTTTGTTCCGAGTACGACGGAACAAATTTCGAAGAAATATCATTTCTATGGACCCATTTGGGCACTCCAGGTGTGTATAATGATTTTATTAATTTAATTATTTGAATTATTGATATATATCATATACTCCCTCCGTCCCATTATTTATGTCCCATTGGGACTGAGCACGTTAATTAAGATAGGTAAAGGTGTAAAGTTGTGGTGTAAAAGTATAAAGGGGTGGGGTCCACTTGCTTAGATTGATTGTGGTCCACTCATTCATTTCCTTATTTGGTATGGGACATAAATAATGGGACAACCAAAAAAGGCAAGTGGGACATTAATAATGGGACGAAGGGAGTACTAATCAATATTGATTTTCATGTATTGTAGATTTGGTCCTACGAGGCTATTCCAGATTTTGGAGCAATATGTGCAAAGAGGTTGTCTACAACTGAATTTCCTCGTTTGAAGAATTGGTTCTTTGGTGGAGGCCAACCTCGTAGGCTTAACAATTTCTGGCATCGTCAGGTAAAAATATTTAATTTAGAGTTGATGTTGTTTATACTATACATATATTTTTTAATTTAATGTTGTCTAATAATAATTTATTTAATGTAATTGCAGTTTGTTCTCCGAGAGGGTCTCATACCATCCAATGCGGAGACACAAACTCTGTATTGGCATAGTGTCATTAGGGACGATCGATTTCATGTGTCCTATATTGCGGCTGAGAATCCGTTACAGCCCACAATCATAGGGGACCATGGGGGTACGAGAGCTATACCGATTTGGACAGCAGACACAACGTCCAACCCGTTCTAGAGGAACCGGACAGAGGCAACATCGTTCCACTGAAGGTGGTAAGCGGGTCCGAACGGAGACTGGACCGAGGGAGCCCGATCAACACCAGATCTTGACCGTCTAAGACGTCCGTAAAGTGGTAAGGGAAGAACATCGGACCTTTCGGCAGGATATGGTTCACGACGTGAAAAAGCTATTTCGGTCGGTGTTTGGTCGATCTAAGAGCCGAGGCTTGGCTTCTACGTCCTCTCACGCGGGCGGTAACGGTACACCACACGACCTTGTGAGGAGTGAATCAGTGTTGATGGGACACCGTCGTGATCGAGATGAGGAGATGGAAGATCACTCTCCCCGGGAAGAGGAGGAGAGAGCCGCCTCGGTGTACCGCCCCGAGATTGAGGAGAGAGCCGCCTCGGTGAACCGCCTTGAGATTATGCAGATGGGGGATAACTGCCCTCGGGTTGACGAGAGAGCCGCCACAATCTACCACCCCGAGGTTATGGAGGTGGATGACGAATCAGATAATGAGGAGCAGCCGGTCAATCCACCGATGCAAGGTCGACACAGCGTCTACGAGCGTGGATGTTATGCTCCGGAGTCGGTCTGGAGCATGTTTGACTATTACGACCCTGTTTACGGAGATTGTCCGCCTCGTCAGAGCTGGTCCTACGGTGCACAACCCATGCACCCACTTCCTTTCGACGATGGCAATTGACGTCAGTATTATGCTCCTGATCAGGAGCAGCCTTCAGCACACCGCCCCGAGGTTGGTGCATCGTCTGCGAACTCAGTACGGGTCGAGCCGACCTTGTCGTTCGACCATAATTGACTCGATGATTTTTCTGTTGATTCAGTTTATCAGGTACCGTATAATATTTAATTTTTATTTAATTTAGTTTATTAATTATAACTTTTTTTTAAATTGATATCATTTAATTTTAGGCATTGATGACTCCCTGTGATAACCCGTGGGGTGCCTCAATGATGACCGCTCCCATATTAATTGAAAATTATCGACAGCACCGGGCATCTCGACTATGGTATTTCACGTATGCTGCGAATTTTTCTGTCCGCCCCAAGCTATTCGACGAGCTCGAGAATCCGACTAAGGAGTTGGAGCAGGGGACCATGTATTTATCCATGGGAGCACTGAGGAGGATGAAGAGCCTCGGGGGTATCGATGTGTTGGCTACGCCCCACTATCATCAGACCGTGATAGTCGAATCGGTTTTCTTCGTAAGTAATAATTCATTATTTCAATTCCTTAATTTAAATAATTACTGACATTTTTTCCATTTATTTAACAGAACGTTCTCTGTGTGAATTGGAAGAAATGCATTCCGGATCCGGATTGTCATATGCACGACGTGGACTTCAACTATCGGTATTTCTGGAAGCCGAACGAAAGCCTCATGGCGTACATTGTGGGTAGAAACTTGACGGAAAATGCGCAAAAATGGTATAGTGCCAAATACGTAAATATTAATATTTTGCTTAGTTGTTTATTTATATATTATAAATTATTCATATTAATTATTTCTATTTTTTTGAAGCTGTTACTGCCATGTCTCTACTTCGATCACTGAGTCACTATTCGGATTGACCTTTGTCATTGGAGGATTGAGGTTTATGATTCGCTTGACCACAAAGGCGATGAGTACACCCGAGCACGTAGGATTCTGTAGTTGAGACCTCTGATGAGCTGATTGGTCCTTATTTGCAGTACGACTCGTACTGGGTCAATAATAACTTCGGGTATCAAGATCCTCAACCGCGGTCGCCCACTGTGCAGATTATGCCTCGTGACCAACAGTTGGAACAACACGACTCGAAGAGCTATGGACCGATGGCCTGTATGGTAGTTGAGCGATTCATTGCCACTTACTCGACAGTCTAGTGGGGAAGCACCCCCGGCAATGTAGCTGTGTATCGTCGATTGATGGCTCAGAGGATCTTTGAGATGTGCTACACGAAGCCGGGTTTATGATGACTTATTTGATTTATATATTTATATTTCATTGACATATTTGATTTCTATTTATGATTTTTTATTTTGTTTGAATTCATTGATTATGACACAATTAATAATTAACATAATTACGAATTATGACATAACTATAAATTAACATAATTACGAATTCATTGATTACTTTGACAATTATAAATTACGACATACTAAAATGCTTCCGACTCCGGTGAGTCTGGCACATCCGTTCCCGGACACTTTCTCCTAGTATGCCAAACCACACCACATATGATGCATTTTTTCGGATCGTGTGTTCTCCCACTAGATGTACTTGCTTCGGCTCCTGAGGGTCGTCTACTATTCTTCGGTCTCCCTGCCTGACGTGTAATTAATGGCGACAACACAACTATTGAGGCCACATCTTTCGGCACCCGCCAATTAATCATGGGGGGTACCGGATATAGTGTTCCGGCATATATCATCTTCCAATTTTTAGTCTTGTATGCTTCCGACACGAAGTCTAGTAGATTTAGTCCGGCAACCCTATAGACAAAAAAATGTTAATACACAAGTTCGGAACAACCCTATAGACGAAAAAACTATTATACCTGATAGCAGCACAAGCATGCGAACACGAGATCTCATCGAGTTGCCACTCACGACATTCACAAGTGTTTCTGCTGATTTGAACTCTCCATTAATACGTTCCGTCGTGAACCTTGAATTTGTCTCCGTTCACGGACACAACAGTGAAGCGATGTAAATGGTCCTCCGACGGAGCTAACTTTAGCTCTGTAGCAATTGTCAGCGGATTATCTCATGCCATGGCTTTTGCTCGACGTTGGTCACACCACTGTTCCACCATGTGACCTATTGCCTCGATCATAGAGCATATCGACAGACGTCGTGCTGTGAGAAGTCTCGAGTTGATGGATTTAGCTATGTTTGAGGTTAGCTGACTATACCAGCGAACGGGAGACTTCGATCTAGACCACTTTTTTGGTCCGACATTCATTAACTTCTCGTATGCCTCAGGATAGGCTTGACGAACCCCTTCCATCGCACGATCGAAATCACACATCGTATATGCATAGGCAACATCATGATACATCTTGATAAGCGTCTTACTGTTGGATATGAGTCAGTAGATTGATACTCAGCTGTTCTAGGGTTAAAAGAAATTGGGGGAAATCATAGTAGTACTATGGAATTGAAGATCCCAAAACCGAGCTGATATCAGTAGATTAGTGTGTCGATAGGATTAGCTGATGTATAGGTTAGACGTGATGTAATGCTTATTATTTTTGTCTAAGTCCCGTACGGGGTAGTTGTTGAACCGATCTTCGATCGAAGATACTTTTCGAAACCCCACGTCATCGGTGTAATCGCTTGCATTCTTCGTCGGCGCCCGATATCAAACTCGGTTGAAGATCCCGCATCAGCGACCGGACCTCGGTAAAGCATTCTCTACAAGGCGATGGTCATCGGTAGAAGAACTAGTGCAAGCAAGTATACCTTCGCGATCGACCAACCGACTATCGAAGCTCACTTTATCGGTCGACGACTCACCGAAGAAGACAGACTTTCGAGTACTATATCCGACAGAAAGCGACCCAAAGACTTAAAGTCCCTTCAAATGTTCAGCGAAAGACATACGAGGTAGTTTGAACGGTCAACTCGACACTCACCAACTACAAACCTCGACCAATGAGAAGCCGACAACGCTTACCTACTCTACACAAGAAAGCTGCTCTCATGAACGGCATTAATCGCCTCGCTTGCAACAAAGTTGAATAGTGGCCGTTTTCTTTGGACGCTTGTGACACGTGGCATCGTCGTCTCCAACGGACATATGTCACAACTCACAACTATAAATAGAGAAGGATTTGAAGATTTCAAGAAGAGGAATATACGCGAAATCAAGGGAAATCATTCAAACTCACAACGCTCTAGAACCTTCAAGCTTATCCAGAGACGAACTAGTTTTCATAGAACACTTCTTGTAGTTCATCTCTCTAGAGCACTTTGATCCCTATCTTCTCTAGACTAAGCTCATTGCTAGATTCATAGCTTAGATCCGAAGGAGTTCACATTTAGTGAATTGTTCTTGTTGTAAGAACTCCTTCTCAGTTGGAGAATATTCCCTCCCTTCTAAACTTAGGTTTGGATTGTAAAGTCGCTAAGGACTATAACTTAGAGGGAACTGTCCGGTCCACGAGTATCCCCGCTGAGGCTTGCTCGAGAATAATCAACAAGTTCTCTCGCCTTGTTCGGGACCGTGGACGTAGGATCTTGCGTATCCGAACCACGTTAAATCGCTTGTGTTCATTTACTTGTTTTATTGCATTGCATTCAACCGACTTGAAAATCATAAGTTTGCATAAAACGTATTTTATAAAGTGCACACCAAAAGATTTAACTTGAGAAAACGCATTTTCAAAAGAGACGACTCCGGGCCTAACACTTATCCGCACTACGGTCTCCGACCGGAGTTTCGTAATACCGACATCGCCGGTAGAAGAGCTCGAAGCCGACTCACTTTGACCCCAGTGATCGAAGGCTTACTTGGCACTGTTCATCGGCTTGCAAACATCGGCTTCACCGACCTTCACCGAGAAAAAGAAACAGAGCTCGGTGTATTCACCCCCCCTCTACACTCGACTTTTCGTCTCCGACCAACAATTGGTATCGAGCTTTCGGTGTTCAACCGATCGCCGGTTACAAATACTTGGTCCTCTCGAACCGATCCCGAAAACCGTTTTCACTGCATAAACATCTTTTCAAAGCATCCCTATACTCTTACAATGTCTCGATATGTCGGTATTAGGATGGTGCCGATGTTCTCAATAGAGAACTACACGGTATGGCGCGTACGTATGGAGGCACACCTAACGTCACTCCACGACGAGCATGTCGATGTCCTAGAGTCGGGACCGATCATTCCCATGATCGACGGCGTAGTATTTGCCGCCGGAGGAGGCGTGGGAGCACAAACCGGTGCTAAGGTTCCCAAAGACAAATCTCGCCTTCACGCCCGAAGAAAAGAAGTTGCACAACCTTGACCGAGTTGCACGTAATGCCATACCGACTACGCTCGGTGACTCACATCTCGGAAGGGTACAAGATTGCAAAACGGCGAAAGAGCTATGGGACGCCTTGGGCATCGAGCCATGGAACCCCTCGAGATCAAAGAGAACAAGCTCGAGCTAGAGCTTCGGAAGTTCGACGCCTTTGCAATGGAGCTTCACGAAACCATTGACGAGCCGAGTGTCGATTCACCAATCAAGTCAATGTTATCAATGGGTTGGGGAGGTCGTTCACCAACAAGGAGATGAACACCAAGATCTTGAGAGCGTTGCCCCGACGAAGTGGCTTCCATTTGCTACTTATTTACGTCGCTCCGATCTAAATGCTCTAACTCCCGATGTTATATTTTCGAATTAAAATCGGAGGAGTTCGAGCATAGCCTTACCCCAAAAGTGCTTAAGCGCTCCAGCGACACACGGTTCGACCACGCCTTCAAGGCAACGGTCAGCAATACCGGAGCCAAGCCTATTTCCTCAAGCAAAGCCGTGGCCACATCGGTAGCAAAGTCTTCCGAGACTTCGGCCGTGATCGGCCTAGCACCGATGGCTCTCAAATATCGGAGGGAAAAGGAGAGAGTCGAAAGCCGAGGAAATACAACCGAGATTCTTCCTCGGGTAAGAAAGACTATCATAAGAAAGAAGAATCTAATCCTTCTACCGAATGCGGGAAATCGGAGTCTGCTTGCCGATCCATCTAAAGACTCACCGGTAAGAGCAAGCGTAACATCTACCTCGCTACAAGCGCAAGAAGGAGGGACACTATCGCACGATTGTCCCGAACTCTCACCGCTCAAAGAGCGAAACGGCGAGCCAGGAGAAAGAAGTTCGCCGAGAGACGGCGAGCCTATATAGCCGGAGAGATATCCGATAACTCAATTGAGGAGGATACATTCATGTATTCTTTTGAAGACGAAGCCGCGTTCGTCGCAGCTTGAGGTCGCAAAGACAGTTCTCGATGAGTCGGCCGAATACTTGTCGATGGCCGGAGAAGAGGCCGAGGTAAATTCTAAACGCATTATTACCTCTTCTTCACACAAAGACACAAGATACGTGCTCGGTCACGAGATGATCCTCTAGATGTGGTACAAGCCTACGACGACTGTTAGAGGAACAGTATTCGCCTAAGCGAGAGTTCGGCAGAACCATCCAGGAACTTGAACAGTAAAGGCCGAGAATCGAGACTTTCTTTTGATTGTCGGGTCTCTACCGAGTCGGTGGATCTAGTTGCGAGACTCAAGGAAGAGATTGAATCTCTTATGACTAAGTCTCGGCTTCAAGAGACTCGAGATCTCGGTTCCGACCAAGGACAATTCCGAGAAAGAGACCGAAATAGCCAAGCTCGATCCGAAGCTCACGGACGTGCGGAATGACTATGACTCACTCGAAGGAGTGACGAAGTCCGGAGAGTATTGATGACCGAACAATACCCGGGAGCTAAGGAGAAGCTTGAAAGCATGCTTAGAGCTCAACGGTCAACTTCCGTGAAAGAAGGCTCGGGCTATACACACGAAGCTTCTACCTCCAAAAGCTCAAGCAACCCCGGGCCGATAGGTTCGTCGGAGGAAAGGTGCAAGCTGCCGACACCACACCTCGGGCGAAAAACAAACGAGAAAATAATTACACCTCGGCCGAGTAGCAACAAGCGGTGACCAAAGGTTCCAGCCCCGGGACACCGCGATCAAATTCGGGGGAATCAAGAAGGTCGAGATGGGCGTAACGTAGCAAAGGAGCCATCGTATGAGCACCCGGCTCGGTACGGCTCGTACTACTATGAGCCCGGGGGTCGGGAGAAGCGCTAAGACTCGAAGAAGAAAGCGCATGAACCCAAAATTATTAGCGAAAGTCGGTATCTCCAAGTCTCGTGGAGAAGAAAGGCGATAAGGTTCGAAAAAGAAGTCCGGAACTTCTAAGGTCCCGAGACAGATCCGGGTTCCGAAATCACCCACTAACCTATAAGGACCCAATCGAACCAAAGGGTGCCTAAAAATGCCTCTCGTTTTGCGGGTGCATAAGGACCCGTGGATAGTGGACAGCGGCCGCTCGAGACACATGACCTTCCGGAAGAGCCTCGCCGACCAACTACGTACAAGAAGATGGTCCCGAGTGAATTCGGTGACAATTCCAAAGGCTACACAAGGGGATACGGAACGCCGAACATTGGGACTGCACGGTTCTAAGAGTAACATATGTTGAAGGACTTCAACATAATCTCCTTTCGATCGATCAATTTCGTGATAATCTTAACGAGTAATCTTTGACACCGGTTTCGTGATATTGTTGACAAATCTACGGGGAAAACGAGTGTTATCGAGTTCGCGGAGGAAGAACATCTATGTTGCAAACTGGAATACCGCGTAACCCGAGGCTTGCTTGCTCGCACGTACTAAATCGGGTAACAAGTCGGCTGGCTATGGCACAAGAGACTCAGCCACCTGAACTTCAAGACCATGAACAAGCTTGTCAAGAACTCTAAAGTCAGAGGACTGCCCAACGAATCGTTTATCAAAGACAGAAATTGTGAAGCGTGCTTGAAGGGAAAGCAAACAAAGAGTAGCAATCCACCTATTCCGTCACCTTCCACTGATGGAATCCTTCAGCTGCTTCACATGGACTTATTCGGGCCAGTCTCTCCAGTGACTATAAGAGGCAAGAAGTATGCCCTCGTCGTCATAGACGACTTCTCGAGATATACTTGGGTCATCTTCATCGCCAACAAATCTGATGTTCAGACTGAGTTACCTAATCTACTGAAGAAACTCAGTGTGGAAAAGAACATCAAGATTAAGAAGATACGCTCGAACGAGGAACGAGTTTCTAAACTCGTAGTTAAGACATACTTTGCGATAAAGAGGGAATTCAGCACGAGACATCAGCTGCGCGCACCCTCTCCAGAACGGACTTGCCGAACGTAAGAACGGAACTCTCAAAGAAGCGAGCAAGAACGCTCCTCGCAGTTCCCCGGACTACCCTCAAAGTTTTGGGGCTGATGCTACCGACACCGCCCTGTTACACTCGGAATCGATCACTACCGACACAAAGAACACATGAAGACGCCATACGAATCGTGGAAAGAGAGAATTCCTTCTATTTCTCATTTTCATGTTTTCGGCTGTCCTTGCTTTATCCACAACAATGGGAAAGATCGGTTGAAGGTCTTTGATAGCAAATCCGATCAAGGAGTATTCTTAGGATACTCCCGAGTCGATAAAGCCTTCGAGTTTTTAACTATCGAACTCTTTGCGTGGAGGAAAGCCCTCATGTTGTTTTTGATGAATTTGTTACCGAGAACAGGAAAGATACAAAGTCAAGTACCGAGGATGTCGGCGACAGAAGCTACGGGATCTCGAACTAAATGACAAAGCCGAAAAGATCCAACATTGTTGGGATGATGAGTCGAGAAGATGAAGAAATTCGGACTCGGCCAACAAGCAATGTAGCTAACCTAGTTGATTCTATCGAACGTAATCAACAACGGGTAACTTCGGTCGATGAGGAAGCCCCTATGGTAACCGAGACCTCTGCCGAGAATATAAACTCGGGGGGAACCATTAATGTTCCCGAGCCGAATGCCCCCGAACACCGGAAACTCGGTAGATCCTAACCTTCTTACTGAATTACTACGGTCACAAAACAAGACTACTGCGAAATGCCTAATACACCTACGGACGTGCGTAAGTGGTATCGAAGAAGAAGCCCGACTCGGGCGTTCGTGGCTCGATGCTCATTCTTCGAGATCTTATCATTGGAGATCCATCAAGCAACTATAAGGACGAGATCAAGATTAATTCAAGGAGAAAGCTCACTTTACTCTTGTTTTCCGTCTACGAAAGAACCTCGGTCGATAGAGGACGCACTTAAAGATGCTTGGCGGGTCATTGCTATGCAAGAAGAGCTGAACCGGTTCGTCGAAATGAAGTTTGGGAGCTTGTCGACGGACCTGGACATCGGCACGTGATTGGAACTAAGTGGGTCTTCAAGAACAAGCGAGATGAAAACAACGTCATTGTCGAAATAAAGCTCGACTAGTTGCTAAAGGATACAATCGGGCGAGGGAATTGACTTTGATGAAACATTTGCTCCGGTCGCCGGATTGGAAGCCATTCGTCTTTTCCTAGCTTATGCAACACATCGGAGATTTAAGGTATATCGAGATGGATGTGAAGTCAACTTTTCCGAACGGCGCATCGAAGGAAGAAGTCTACGTGGAACAACCACCCGGCTTTCAAGCGGGGACATCAGGTGTACGAGACTTAGGAAAGCTCAGTATGGGTTAAAACAAGCACCTGTGGCTTGGTATGATACCCTATCGACTTTCTACTTCGAAAGGTTTTCAAAAGGGGACAGTAGATCGCACCCTATTCAGCAGTAAAGTCGAGAGATGACATTCTATTGGTGCAAATCTATGTGGACGACATCATTTTCGGTGCGAAAACGAAGTTATATGTCGGCAGCTTCGAGAAGATGATGAAGGAGAAATTCGAGATGTCCATGATGGGAGAGATGAATTATTTCCTTGGATTTCAAGTAAAACAATCAGTGAAGGAATCTTCATCAATCAAGCCAAATACACTCGAGATCTTCTCAAAAGATTCGGCCGTGATTCCAAGATAAACCGGTCAAGATCCCCATGAACACGAACTTTAAAATCGATCTAGACAAAGAGGGAGCTTACGTTAACTCTACCGATTATAGAGCTATTATTGGTTCTTTACTTTATTTAACAACTAGCCGACTCCGACATAACTTATGCCGTAGGTGTATGCGCAAGATTTCGAGCGAATCCCAAGCGAAGTCATCTAGACTCGGCGAAGAAGATTCTCGCGATATCTAAGAGGAACACCCGAGGTCAGGGTTATGGTATCCTGCCGATGATAATCTAATACGACGAGTTATTCCGATGCCGATTACGCGGGATGTAGGATAGATCGAAAATCAACTTCCGGAACATGTCGGTTCTAGGCGGCAAGTCGATATCGTGGTTTTCAAAGAAACAAGCACTCGGTAGCTACGTCCACTACCGAAGCCGAGTACATGGCTGCGAGGAAGTTGCTTGTGCCCGGCATCCTTTGGCTTCGACAACAATTGAGAGATTATGGTATAACTCGGGATGAAGTGCCCATCTACCGTGACTCCACCAGGTCAATAGCTATAACTCGAACCCGGTTCTACATACCGATGCAAGCACGTGGACATCCGACACCACTTCATCGGAGACCATGTCGAAAAGAAGGACATCGGGATGGAGAAAATCCATACCGACAAGCAAAGGGCGATATACTGACCAAACCACTAGCCGAGAACAGTTCGAGAACTATCGGTTGAGCTAGGTACCGCTCGATCCTACCGAGACAAGTCGGAGAGAAGCCGACTACCGATAATAATATACTTAGCAACAATGTGTATCGGTATGGAATCGGCACGACAAAGTCGAAAAACTTAGTACAGTTGACTCATTGGGAGATGCACACTGTACACAACAAGGGAGAACATGGTCATCAACACAACCATCCTCCTGATAAATGATGGTAACCAGCTGATAAGTTCAGCTGAAGAGGTTTGCGTAGTATCGTTACTTAATTTGTTCAGAAGCATGCCGCATTTAATGCATCGGTCGCCTCGCATTCGGTTGCCTAGGAGCATTTATTCCTTACCATTTATTATGTTTAAGGTTTGAGGAAAGGTTAGCGGGACTCCTCGCTCGCGTAATTAATGCTCTCGTTGCGCATTTAATGCATGTCTTCTCCATTAGCTTTATTACGTATATCTATATTTTTGGCGGCTATTGTAATCATTCTTTTATAACATTTAATCTTAGCCGCCCCTTGATTTTGAAAGATTAAATTTGAACCGTGCGATTCAAACTAAAGATCAAACTCAATATACAAAATCTTTCATCTTCTATCAACTCCTCACTTTTCGCCATTCTCATATCTTAGAGCTTTTTTTTAGCGATTCAGTTTCCTTCCTTACATCCTCATTCAAACCGCATTGCTATATCTCTTTTCAAGCTCTATTTCACGGTAATGTATCGGATGTCCGCTAGCAACTACTAACTTACTCTATTTTCAAGTGCTAATATGTTGTTTTGCGATTTCAATGGCGAACGTTCAAACTCCGGACAACATTGAGGAGATTGTAGCCTCCGGGATTCTCGTTTGAACCTACCTTGGCCTTCCGCCAAGTGGAGATCTCTTTCCTTGAACCCGTGTTTGACGCTTTGGAGCGTTCGGGGGTTGGAGATGCTGGTTTCGAAGCACCCCGTGTTTTTCTCCCTCGGCAGTGTCGCCGAAGTTTATTTCAACCGGAAATCTCTAGCGTCGGGAGGAGAGGAATCGTCCTTCTCTTATCGAAGGAAGTCGATCAAGATGAGTGGGAGTCACTGTTCTTACCTTCGATATTCAAGATGCTCTAGCTCTCTCTTTCGATCTTCCCAACTCCGGCATTTCTCCGATTGGATACAAGGAGAAGGAGATCAATGCATATGTGCGAAAATTCCGTGGACGCAAGGATGTGGCGTTCAAAACGGATTTTTACCGAGGAATATGTTGCTACCTCGGTACAGAGGTCTAGCTTACGTGGTATCGCACATTCTGACAAGTTCAGCTGGATCATATGATCAACTGTCCAAACCTAGGATTCAGCTGATGATGGCAATAGACGATGGGGTTGAAGTGAACTGGGCCGAGTATTATACTACTCAGATGAAGGCACAGGCTCAGAAGTTCACCACATTACCCACTGGCGAGAGGAGGATAGCCAGTGTGGGTAAACTTCTATTCGGAACAAAGATGTCTGTTCTGATAGAATGCATAGTTCAGAGGAACTCAGCTGTTGAGAACTCAGCCTTTGAGGACTCCAAGTACTTTGACAAGAAGTCTATCAAATTTATGACAAAGGCCGGAGCGTAAAAGTCAATTGGCAAGGGGCCACTCGAACCGAAGAGAGCGGCGTCGCTCGCTTCCCCCCCAACCGTCCAAGTACCAAAGAAGAGGAGGTTGGCTAAGAATCGACTGCTTGAGGTCACAGTGGCTCAGCCACTTACCATTATTCAGCCAGCTCCTCCTTCTATTCAAGAGGAGCAACTACTCGATTCAGATACTGGAATCGAGGGAGCGACGATCAAGGACAAAGTCCAAGTGATCAGCTCTGAGGGAACAGAGTCTGACAAGAGGGAACCGTCACCCGAACCTACTGCTGAGTGGACAACAACTGACACCACTCGATCATTGCGTTGCACCTCGAGATTCAAGAAGAGATACCGTAAATTGCCGAGCACGCAGATCCGGTTGAAATAGCAAGAAGGACAAGAGCTCGATGCTCTTAAGGTTTCTGCACCTTGGGACATTCTTATTGACTTTGCCAAATCCCAGCGGTCACCGGATGAGCTGCGACGGAGGAGCAAGAGCTCCAAGCCAAGATTGGATTCGGAGAGCCAGCTGATGTGGCGTCTTTCGAAGATTTGAGAGCTGCAATGCTCTATTTACTGAGCTTGAGAGCTCCGACTGAAACAGCTCCGCCCCCATCTCCACCTTCTGATAAAGGCGATAATGATGATCAAGATGAGGAGATGGATGGCAAACCCAAGGAAGCAGACCAGGGAGAATCTGCAGAGGGACAAACTCCCCAAGAGAAGAGCCCAACACCACCCATAGTCACATCCGGTGAGGCTACAACCGCTCCAAGTACAATAGGGAGCGATTGATCTCGTTCTACGAGCGAGAGGCTCGGAACCGGCTCTTATCGATACAACCCATCGGTTCCGTGTCCTCACGTTACGTCAATAGGGCTATCAAACGCCAAGGTGAGAAAAATCGACTCCTAGCCAAAGATGTTCATTTCAAATGGGAGAAGTACACCAAGGCTCGAACGAAGCTCTAAGTAAGTTGGCCGCCGACATCTCCACCCCTAAAGAGGCTTCTCGGCCCGGATTTCAAGGAGATAGTTGAGCGAGCCCTAAGTGCTCAAAAGGCCGATTTATCGGCACGAGTCGGCACCGCTTGCCGCTCGGCATAAAACTTTCTCGGAGCAAACGTGACTCAAGCGATGAAAACAATTCAAGGCTTCATTGATGAGAGAAACAAGATAGCAACCACCTCTCTTCAAACGGCCATCAAGCAACAAGTCGAGGCCTTAAAAGCCATTCGAAAGAAATGACAGAATCAAATGATCAAGCTCTGCGAAACTCCGTCGAGAGTCGCCGCTCGATTGAAGAAATCTAGAGCCGATCGGGAGAAAGACTGGGAAAACTACCGCAACTTGGTCGGTGATTTTGATGACACGATTACCCGGATCAAAGATTCTCGCACAACTGGGAGCAGGACGTAAAAGCTATCCGCACCTCCCTCGGCGAATATTGCTGATGCCAAAAAGGGGGAAGATATTGTGAAAGATGAACCCGATACGGATACGGATGACGTCCGGATCCTTGAGGGACGAGCTCGGGAGGCGGGACCCTCCTCGGCAGCCAGAGCCCTCACCGCAGAGATTCGGGGGAACAGGCTCCGAGGCGGGACCAACTAATCGAAAGGTACATCTACGAGGTCCTTCTCCTTGATTTCCCACTACAAGCCACCCCCATCTCCTCTTCATTGTGCACATAGACGAAATCGCTCAATTCCTTGAAGAGCCAGCGAAGAAGAAGAGTCTCAAAAGCTGCCGCAGAGGTCGGGGAAGGAAATCGCTACCTGAATCCACTACTCCTTCCTCCCCCGATCAAGAAGTTTAAATCAAAAGCGGAGCAAGAGGCATTCGACCTCGAATTGCCCAAGAGGCGCAAGACAAGCCGGACCAGGAGCGTCGCCTAGAGGAGGCATGAAAGCGCGAATAAAAGCCTAAGGGCAAAGTCGTCGGGGGCAAAGGAAAGAGAAAGGTCATTAATACGGTCGAAGAGCAAAAGAAGAAAGCCCAAGAAGAATTTGCTAAGGCTCTTCCGACCGAAATCAAAGCTACTGCTCGTAGTATTCCCATATCTACTCTTACACCCGAGCAGATAGCGTAAGATCAAACGACACCGGGAGGCGACGCCGCAAGGACCGAGTCTCAAACGAGGAGACACTAGAGCGGCCGCTCTCCGTGAGAAGAAAAGGATGGCCGACTCGGCAAGAATGAAAAGCCTATCCGATAAACCGAGAACCGATCCAAGAAGGCGGATCCCGAGAGGATCTAAGTTCATCGGGGGCCCCCACATCAAGCAACAACCGATTCAAAGATGTGGATAAGTGGGTGCCGGCTGATATGAATGAACATTGGGAGAGATTGAAAGAAACTTTTATCAAAGGCTACTACGTATGGCGCATTTACCCACTTGATCGCCCACCGATCAGCTCTTTGAGGAGTTGATTACGAGATTTAATGTTGAATTCGATGAACGGCTGAAGCAAGTCATGGAATCACGGAATGTAACCTTCCGTGCCCCAGCCTTTCCGACGTATTCCACCGCCGAGACTTGCTAGTGGACTGCCGAGCACTAAGGACATAGAAAGAGAAGTGGAGGAAGCCGCCTACGCCCGAGCCTCGCTCCCGTAAAGGCGAGATGATAACTTGGAGATCCGGGAGATTCGAGCTAGAGTGTATAAATACTATTACCCGGATCCCCCGAGGAAAAATCCACCGACTTCAAGAAGAAAACGCAGGTTCAAGAAGCGAGCGAGAGTGATTTTTTTTTCTCCTCATCTTTTGTAATAGCATAGGAACTCTGTAATTCTTGATATATATATCGGTTCCTCTCGCTTGCTAGACAATTACTCATTGTCTTTCAGCCTTTTACTTTGTGTTTACACTACCGATCACCAAGTGATCCGACACACACTCACATCGGTTTCTCGATCTTGCCTTTCTCTCACCTGCCGGAGTTCATTTACTATTATCGGTTTTTCCTCGATGCTTTAAGGGGGAAATTGTTGTCGATAGGACAAGATCTTTAATAGATATTAGAGTATAGAGGTTTTGGCATCATCAATTAGGGGGAAATTGTTGGATATGAGTCGGTAGATTGATACTCACTGTTCTAGGGTTAAAAGAAATTGGGGGAAATCATAGTAGTACTATGGAATTGAAGATCCCAAAACCGAGCCGATATCGGTAGATTAGTGTGTCGATAGGATTAGCCGGTGTATAGGTTAGACGTGATGTAATGCTTATTATTTTTGTCTAAGTCCCGTGACGGGGTAGTTGTTGAACCGATCTTCACCGAAGATACTTTTCGAACCCCACGTCATCGTGTAATCGCTTGCATTCTTCGTCGCCACGGTGATATCAAACTCGGTTGAAGATCCCGCATCGGTGACCGGACCTCGGTAGAAGCATTCTCTACAAGCCGATGGTCATCGGTAGAAGAACCAAGGCAAGCAAGTATACCTTCGCAGCCGACCAACCGACTATCGAAGCTCACTTTATCAGTCAGACGACTCAGCCGAAGAAGACAGACTTTCGAGTACTGTATCCGACGTAAAGCGACCCAAAGACTTAAAGTCCCTTCAAATGTTCGGCGAAGACATACGAGGTAGTTTGAACGGTCAACTCGACACTCACCAACTACAAACCTCGACCAATGAGAAGCCGACAACGCTTACCTACTCTACACAGTAAAGCTGCTCTCATGAACAGTGCATTAACTGCCCTTCTGCAACAAAGTTGAATAGTGGCCATTTTCTTTGGACGCTTGTGACACGTGGCATCGTCGTCTCCAACGGACATATGTCACAACTCACAACTATAAATAGAGAAGGATTTGAAGATTTCAAGAAGAGGAATATACGCGAAATCAAGGGAAATCATTCAAACTCACAACGCTCTAGAACCTTCAAGCTTATCCAGAGACGAACTAGTTTTCATAGAACACTTCTTGTTGTTCATCTCTCTAGAGCACTTTGATCCCTATCTTCTCTAGACTAAGCTCATTGCTAGATTCATAGCTTAGATCCGAAGGAGTTCACATTTAGTGAATTGTTCTTGTTGTAAGAACTCCTTCTCAGTTGGAGAATATTCCCTCCCTTCTAAACTTAGGTTTGGATTGTAAAGTCGCTAAGGACTATAACTTAGAGGGAACCGTCCAGAGCACGGTATCCCCGCCGAGGCTTGCTCGAGAATAATCAACAAGTTCTCCTGCCTTGTTCGGGACCGTGGACGTAGGATCTTGCGTATCCGAACCACGTTAAATCGCTTGTGTTCATTTACTGTTTTATTGCATTGCATTCAACTGACTTGAAAATCATAAGTTTGCATAAAACGTATTTTATAAAGTGCACAGCCAAAAGATTTAACTTGAGAAAACGCGTTTTCAAAAGAGACGACTCCGGGCCTAACACTTATCCGCACTACGGCCTCCGACCGGAGTTTCGTAATACCGACATCGCCGCAGAAGAGCTCGAAGCCGACTCACTTTGACCCCAGTGATCGAAGGCTTACTTGGCACTCGTTCATCGCTTGCAAACATCGCCTTCACCGACCTTCACTGAGAAAAAGAAACAGAGCTCAGGTGTATTCACCCCCCCCTCTACACCTGACTTTTCGTCTCCGGACCAACACTTACCATATTGTGTAAGCTTATTCTGAAGATAATAGTAACAAGTGCCATGGGCTGCTTCCGGATAAACAGCCTCTACCGCATTAGCTATGCTCCGGTGTTGATCGGAGATGATCATTAAATTGCTTGGCATCATAAATACTTCTCTGAGTCGGGACATGAACCACGTCCAAGAGTAATCGTTCTCAATTGGACCCACACCAAAGGCTAGTGGAAATATTTGGTCGTTGCCGTCTATCGTAGCAGCCACAAATAACACTCCTTTATTCATTCCTTTCAAGTGAGTCGCGCCGAACACAATCAAATCTCGGAGGTTAAATACCCACGGGGCACGAGAAACATTAAAAGCAATAAATAATTGTTGGAAATGACCTTCTGAATCGACTTGGAGATCAGTCATTGTATCTGGACTTGAAAGAATCTGAGTGTCCGCCAAAAATCATCGCCACAACACAATTACGGGCTCGTAGAGCAACACTATAGCTTGCTTGAAAGACGAATTCACCCTGGATAGCTGCCACAATTTCTTCCGGTTTTAGGACGGATTTTTGACGGCGCATTCGCCGAGCAACATAAGCAGCGAGCGCCTTTGCACGAATCCTTCTTGGATCAGTCTGCGAAAAATCTCGATTACATGTGTGTTCGGCATGCAAGCAGTTTACAATCCACAACACATCTCTGCGAAACGATGCCCGTAGAAAAAAATGGGCAATCACGACTCCGTCTGCATTTATACTCAACCCGACCACTATCAGATCGAGCCACCCTAAAATCGAGACCTTGTTCCATGTTCCGAAGTGCAACAACAGCAAACAAATCCGTTTTCTCCCAAAATGTCGCACCTTCATGGATTGGATAGTCCACAACGTGATGCAGATCTCGAACCATAGGCGAATCCGATGCATCGAGAGGAACAAGTGGAAGTAAACCGTCATTTACTTCTTCGCCGCCACCATATATTATTTCGTTGCTTGGAAGGACACGGTTGTCCGACATGAGCATAGATATCAGTTGATTTACACCACCTTCACATCGTATCCATGCCGCAAAGTCACCAAACGTACATTGATTTAATGCACCAGGCACCTAATCGTATTCTTCGTCGGATGAACTATCCAAAATATTTTCTTCATCACTGTCGGACACAACATGGGTATCCTCTTCGCGAACAAAGGTTTCCTGTTCGTGAAAATTCTCAGCGCAATTGCTACCACCCGCTTGATCTTCAATATTGAACCTTGAACCAAATTATTCAACAACATCGGGTGTATGATAAGATTGAACATTGGAGTGCTCATGAAATAAAGTTGGCTCGATTTGTGTACTACAAAGACGAAGTAGGTCCATATCGGTCGCGAGAATGGACCTAAGCGTCATACCATGACGAGAAAGATAGGTGTAATAAATTTCATAATTTTACTAAAGTGAAAAGGGATTAAGATTGTATTGAATGAACTGTCGTAAAATAGGGATACACACACTATTCCCAGGAATGCAGACAACTCTAACTTCACCGCCAATATACTCTGACAAATTGTTAAATTGCCTGTTAAAATGAATAATAATATTATACCAACTATCCATTTTTTATGGAACGAGGAAGCAAAATTCTACAGAATTATTTTGTAATTGAAAATGAAATGAAAGAGGAGTGAGTGTGTTCGATTTTGGACTTCAATCACAGTATTAATAGATAAAATTTCATGATAAGGACTACGAATGGAACGAGCCGGACTAGAAATGGCCGAGCGGGATTGGAGCGGGATTCTCGGTCTGCCAAGTCAAAAAAGCCGAGCGGGACTGGGCAGGCCGAGCGGGATCCCACGAGCGGGATTCTGCTCCCCCGCCAGTCCAAAAGCCGAGCGGGATTTGGCAGTGGAGCGGGATTCTGCTCCCTGCCAAATCACCGTTCGAGTGGGATTTCACCAGGCTGAGCGGGATTTCCGAGCGGGATTCGGTATTGCAAGTAGCGGGATTCGGCGCGTGAGCGGGATTGAGCGGGCGGGATTCAGTACTGCATGTAGCGGAATTCGGCGCGTGAGCGTGATTGAGCGGGATTCTGCGTTAATCATTTGCACACAGAACGAAGCAAAATAACGAATTTGGCAGACTGACAAGTCTGAAAAGTGGGGATATTTAAGTAAAGTTGGGTATTTTGTATAGCAATTATAAGGATTGGGTAAATTTGACTTTTCTTATACGAAAATGGGTATTTTAGAAATCGCCCCATTTATTATTATGCATTTGCGTATCCACATGAAAGTTAATTCTAGTATTTGGTTTATAGTAAACAAATTTGCAATCATATATTTAAGTTGTTTCATAATAAGTAGTCAAATTTCATCCAACTTTTTTTCATATATAATTGGATCATTAGATGTCAAACGCAAATCTTATTGCATGTTAAATGCATCATAATAAGTATGAATCACAAAATGATAACATTATTTAAATGCATCAGATTACGAATAATTATGAATCACAAAATGCATAATTATGCATCAGAAAAATAATAACACAAAAATAATAGGCTTTATGGATTTTTTTGAGATGTTTACATTGCTTTACAAGAATAGATTCTGAGTAATTATGCATCATCAAACAATACTTTCTATGTTGTATTTTGATTTTATAGGTTTACAAGAACAGATTCTGAGTAATTATGCATCTCACTCTATATTTTGTGACTCCAAATTAGCTTACAAGTTTATGAGATGGATGCTTTAACAACATATGCAAAAGGTAATATAAACTAATGCTTACAACAAATAAACTTTTTGCATTAAACAAAATAAAACCGTATGCATCTGACAATATTAATATAACTATATGCATCACATAAAACTGACCTATGCATCTGGCAATATATCCTCATGCACCAAGCAATACAAATCTATACTTCAAACAAATAAAACATGTATCAACTTTATGCATCAAAAGATATAAACATGTACATCAACATACATAGTCATACACATAAAAAACAAAACTGAATTCTCATTCATGTTTAATTTATGCATCAAACAATGCATCACAAAATCCATATTAAAAAAAAAACCATTTTGGTCAGTAATCGCTTCATCTTGAACAATGCAACACAATATATTTGAAATAAATTCTTCAACGACAATACCTTTGTTCCAATGGTGATTTTTGGGGGTGCAGCAGCGGCAATTTCGCGATGCAGCAGCGGTGCTTTCTTGGGGTGCAGCAGTTGCTCGCGATTTTCAGAATGTAGCGGCGATGATTTCAGGATGCAACGTCAGTATTTTTTAGGATGCAACGACTGGGATTTTTAGGGGTGCAACGGTGTCGAATTTTGGGATGCAACGGCTGCTTTTCGGATTGCAGCGATGATGATTTTTGGTGAATGAAATAGGAATAGATTTTAACAAATTAAATAAATGACATGAATTTACTATTGATTTTGATGATAATTGAAATATTAGATTAGACATGATTAAATCTTTCCAATTATAAAGATTTATTGTATTTTGGTGGACAAACTTATCCTTACTATAGTTTAATAAATTGAAATATTACAAATTTATGACAAAATCTGACGGTATATCAAATAAAAATCGACCATCTATAATAGTCTTAGTTCTCATATGGGGATTGATTCTCACATGAATCCTACCCAAAACTCAACAAATATATTTACAATTAAATTCTAAAGTAAAAGGAAAATATCAAGTTTAACGTACGTTTGCCCTGTTATTATCCTGCATTAACAAGTATTCTTAAAGAGAGCTAGATCAGTGAGTTGGTTTGTTTCCTTAATTTAAGGTGTTGGTCCAGAGATGAGTATCAGGTGTAGGGGGGGTAAATACAACTGAGTCCAAGTTTTTCCTCAAACGCGAAGGTCAGTCCTGTACTGAGTTTGCTACTGAACGAATTCAGTTGACAGTTAAGCATTTTGATCGCGGGGCAGAGTGATTCAACGACTGAACTCGTTCTATTGACTGTTGTTAGTACTGAGAAATTCAGTAGATGAATATTGTGCGGAATAGTGTAGGCCTGGTTTTAGTTCGTCTATTTGAAAAACATTTTATGCAAACCAAATCAGTTTTGGCTAGTGCACTTTTAAAGCTGTTTTACTTAGGGGTGATCGGTACGGTATACTGTACTTTTTTTTCCATACCGCATACCGTACCGATAAGGGTTGGTATGGAAAAAAGCATACCATTACTGTACCGATCATTTCGGTATACCATAGTTCGGTATACCGAAAGTTCGGTATACCAAATCTCCATACCGTTGTCATACCGCTCTTTCGGTACACTGTACCGCACTTCGATATACTGAAAAATGAAGGTCTACCGAATATTTAACGGTATACCGTAAATTTAATCTATGTTTTTTTTATAAAAGCCAAGAAAGTTATTAATATTATTTTCCAATAAAATTAATTAATCTATCTATTTTGTATGAATTTGTAAATATTACGGGTTAATGTTTATAAAGTTGAAAAAGATAATTTTTTATCCATTTCATAATTTAATAGATAAATAATGTGACTTTATGTCAAATAAAGTTTTGTCATTTAAGTGAATTTATGATATAACATTAAGATTGTTTGATATGAGTTACATATTCGTAACAACCCATGTTCAAAACTTGTAACCAACATTTTTGCACTCTTTTCTACAAGATATATGCGGTATGAACTTCGATATGCGGTATACCTCGGTATGAAAAATCTCATACCGTTATTGTACCGAAAAAACTTCGATACGGTATGATACCGTACCAAAAATTACGGTATAGCAAAAATTTGGTATCTTCGATATTTTTTCGGTACAGAATGTGCGGTATACCGATCTTTTGGTATACCGTAACACCCTTAGTTTTACTGAAATAATGATTTTGCAAACAGTTTAAACACAGATGCATAAAATAGTAAATGTTGGTCCTGAGACGTGGTTCAGGTGTAGGGGGGGTGAATACACCTGAATACAACTTTCTCTCAAACGCGAAGTCAGCTCTAGCTGAGTTTGCTACTGAATTGAGTCAGATAGCCAGATATACTTCAAATCGCGTGGGCAGAAAGATCTTCTACTGAGTGCAGCTCTACTGACTTAAGTCAGTCGAACAGTCATTCAGTATCAGAGTGTGTGTGGAAGTGTAGGCCCTATGAAACGTCTCGATTAGAAAACACCGGTTTTTTATGCTGAGTTTTGTGAAATACAGTTTGTATGCAATGATCAGTTAGATAAAACAGTAAACCAACACAACAATTTTTAAAGTGGTTCGGACACGCTGGGTCCTACGTCCACTGTCCTGACCAAGGCAGGATACTTGTTATATTTATACTGAGCATGTCTCAGTTGGTCTGTTCACTGGACAGGCGCAAACCTTGAAGTTTATACTGAGCAAGTTCTCAGTGATCTGTGCGCGAGACAGATTATCTACTTATAGTCGTAGTGACTTTTACAAAGGGTTCAAACTTTAAGAGTTTGAGTCTTCTCCAACTAAGAGGAAGTTCTTACAAATAAGAACGGTTTCACAAGGATGTGAACTTCCTCGAGGTTTTTAAGCTAAAGATATTACAATGAGCTTGCTTAGATAAGAGAAGGGGAACAAGATAAAACTCTAAGTGACGAACTAAAGGTGTTCTTCAATGGATGCTAGTTCTTCACTGGATTTTGCTTGAGATTGCTAAGAGTTTTGTGCGTAGAAAGCTTGGGTTCCCGGTGTCGTCTCTGCATGGCGACTTCTCTTATTTATAGGCGTCGATGGTGAATAGATCCGTTGGAGGCGCTCTAGACACGTGTCGATGCGACAAGGAAAATGACTCCTTTAATTTGAACATTGTCGAGCAGGTACACTGTAGAGATTCTCCTCTTTTTCAGTTTTAGAGCAGCTTTTGTCAGAGTAGATGGTTGTTGTTGGCTCCTTATTGGTCGAGGTAGATTGGCAGTTGAGACATGTCAAAGATCAAGGTTGACTTCCTCTGAATCCTTGGACCTGCAACTGAAGTGTCTTTCCTACTGACGTTCATCTGAGCTTTCAGTGTATGGGCACGAATTCCTAGGCAGATTCAGCTGGAGGTTGCTGTCCAACTGACTTCTTCGATCCTGAGTTCTTCAGCTGAGTGAGGTCTTCTACTGAATCCTGCAGCTACTGAACTCTGTCCTACTGAGTTCTAACAACTGAACTCGACTAGGCTATAGATACGAAGGTACAATATTCAGCTGGGGTTTTGGGATCTATCAAATCTAAAACATCAAGACTATCATATCTACCAATTCATATACTGAATCCTTATCCCAACAATTTCCCCCTATTTGATGATGCCGACACCTATTACATCTTCTATCACAGAAAACATGCGAAGGTCTATTACAAGAGAAAGCTCCAGTCAACAAATACAGCTGACTAAGATAAAGAAAATGAGAATCAAAGCAATCACAAGTAAAGAATATCAGAGCAAACTTATGATCATGAAGTTATGTATCAGAGCCAAACTCAGAGGTAAACTATGACAGTTAAGGATAGCTGAATGTATTAGAGTTGTGGCTACAATTATCATATTTATAGCCTGTTGACATGTATTAGAATTTCAGATTATAACAGGTTCAGCACAAAGTTGATACAAATATTCTAGGTTCAGAATAGATCATGTAGTAGCTAATCATCAAATGAAATTTCAGCATTTATCAGTTATCTTCCTAAGATGCAAGTTCTCCCTAAGAGACAATTTCCCCCAATATTTCTCCCTTTTTATTACTATATCATAGAAGAGTTCTTCCTCCTAAGAATAAGTCATATATCAGAGAAGAGTAAGATAAACACAGTAAATCAATAGAAAAACATTCTAAGGCAGATAAGCACATAGGTCACATAGGTCAGATAAGATAAGTTAGAGTCAGATCACTGATGTGATCAATCATGCTGAAAAGTAAAGAAAGGCTTAAAGACAATGAGTTATTGTCAGGGCAAAAAATGTGATACTGTCATATATGATAGAGAAATTACATTACATAGACATCATACACAGGCTATCACTAGAAGCTAAGACTATGAAGAGAGATCAGTTGGGCTTCTGTTTCTTGAACTGCTGCATCCTAGCCCGAAAGTCTGCTGACTTCTTCTCTGGGAGTCCAAGGCCATAACTCTTGTATATGCGTTTCCTCAGGGCCTTGATCTCTTCCAAGTCTTCTGCATAATCTTCTCTCAGACCTCTGCTGAAAATGGCATTCTCGATCTCTTCCTCTATCTCCTTCTTGCAAAGATTGCCTTCGTGCGTCATGGGAGGAGGTAAAGTTCGAAAAGGAGGTACCTTCAGCGGTTGACCCATCTGGTCGAGCAGAGTCTGAATCTCAGCCAGGAGAGCAGGGCACATGAAAGTCAGTAGATCCTTGAAGTAAGAGTCTTGATCATCAGAAGGATCTACATTGGCAATTCTCCATACGTGGAATCTTTTGATGAACTCTACTTTCATCTGCTCCCACTGCTGATTCAGCTTGAGAGGCACACAGTCGTCAGTTCTTTTGTAAGTTATGTGCTTCACCTGACTCAGGGGCTCTCTAGCTCTAAAGAAGCGAGAGGTACGTGGGATACTCCTATCCTTTAACCCTCTCCCGGGCTTCTTTCTCAGCACGCAGTCTGAGGGCTTCTAAGTCAGCCAGCCGAATCCTCTCTCTGGCTGCACTGATTTGCCTTGCCTCAGTTCTCCTATCCAAGGCCCTCTCCATAGTGTACCAGATTTCCTTCATCTCCTGCTCTTGTTCTTTGGAGGGGACATAGGAGGGAACATGGGGCTGTTCCTCTGACTCAGCAGGAGATTGGGATTTGGATTTAGAACCTGAGGCTCCGCCCTGCTGGTCAGTCTTGGACTTCTGCGACTGCTGCTACGACTGCTAAGCTCTGGACTGCTGAGCTCTAGTCGCTGCAGCTCTAGCTGCTGCTGCTGATCTAGATTGCTTAGATCGCTGGGAGCGAATCTGTACTCCTTTCTTCTTAGCAGCTGGCTTATGCTTAGCCTCTTCTTCTGCCAGTTCCTTCGTGAGCTTTTCATCATAAGCTATCTGTTCCTCTAGCAAGTGGAACTTGAGCTTCTTCTGAGCTTTGGGAGGGCTCGGGTCATCTATCACTTTGCCCTTGCCTTTAATGTCTTGCTCAGGTGCGGGAGGAGGTGAGCCTTCAGCAGGCAAATTCTCCAGATATGTTGTCACCTCCGCCACCGCTTGCTTAGTGGCTCCTTCAGTTGTTGGCACAATGGCCTTCTCAGGTGTTGAGCTCTGTCCGCCTTGTTACTGAGCTTCTTAAGCTTTCAGTATCGATTTCAGCTGAGCAGCTCTCGACCCTTCCCCTTTTTTGGCATCATCAAGGGAGGTGGCCAGGGCAGTGACCTTCTTGGTCAGAGCAACTACTGAATCTTTGACAGTTGTCATTCCAGTAGCGATGTCAGTAGCGACATCTGTATAAGACTCCCACCGACTGTCATGTGCTTGATCTATGGCCTTCAGTAGTGCATCTTTTGACTTGTCGAACTTGGTGAGGTTGTCTTGCACAACAGTAGAGGCATTCTCCTCTATTGTCTTGCATGAGGCATGCTGCTATTTCAGTGCCTTGGAGACACTCTCAACTATGAGGGAATTCCTCTCCTCCACTGCCTTTTGTACTCGACCTGTTACAGTCGCCACTTCTTCAGTAAAAGTCTTGGCGAGCGACTGTATAATAGATTGGAACTGAGCTTCCAGGTTGGTCTTCTGAGTAGCCAGTGCCTTAGCGAGGATCTCGTCGACATTAACAACAGTTAGGGTGCTGATCCTTTGCACTTCTGCTTTCAGCCCGGTCAGCGACTTTGTCTGTGCCTCCGTGAACCTGCTCCAAGTCTTGCTCACATCATCGGCGAGATTGTGGTTCTTGTGGGCCTGTCGCTTAATGACCTTATTAATGGACTTAGTGGAAATTTCCTTGATCTCAGCAGATTGATATCTGCGCTTCAGAGGCTGAGATGAGGAAGGAGTCCGGACGATTGCACCTGATGTAGAAGGTGGTGGTGGCTGATCGTCCTTGGGTGTATCCTTGCCTTCAGTAGATCCGCTCTTATCTGCATCCTTAGGCGGCTGAGGAGGTGAAGGAGGTGGGGATGGAGGAGGCTGAGTAGAAGGTACCTCAGCTCCTTGAGTCCTATTGTGCAGAATTATTAGCATGACTGCATCCAGATCCTCCAGGGAGGAGATGTCAGCTGGCTCCTCATAGCCAATCTCCTCCTTCAAAGTCTACTCCTCCTTGAGAAGGGTGGAAAGGGACCTGACCCTTATGGTCTCCTCCAGAAGGTCCCATTCCAAGAATCTGATCCGCATACGCGTCCTCGCGTGGATCGCAATATCTACAAGATCGGGGTACGACCCGATCTCAGGTATCTCTTCAACGACCTCATCTGTGGCCTTCAGACGGGCTTTTCGCACTGAAAGAGGTACTGAGGAAATCTCAGCGGTTTGGGTGTCAGCCTGAGTCTCCGGCTGAGTTTCCTCACTGAAGACCGTCTGAACCTTGTCTCTAATTGTAATGTCATGCTTGCCAGACACTAAGTCCTCTATAGAGATAGGAGAGGAGGGTGGCACTTCTGAGACAGGCTTCTTCACCATCTTGGGTCACTGAGCTATCTCCAATGGATGCTTAGCAGCTGGGCCCTTCCCTATCGACTTCTCGGCTGAGGCAGCCGTTGTGAATTTCATCAATTTCACATCAAAATAAAATGAGTTGGCGAAGGAAACATTTCGGGGCAGCTCATCTTCGATCAAAATAGAGACCTTAGTCCCATAGAGCAGCTTCCCCTTCTGGACTAGGTGCATTCCTTCCTTGGCATCAACAAATTTTTGCGACTGAGCCCTAAACTCAGCCTGGAAGAATGCATTCCAGTTCACTTTTGCGGCATCCACAATGGCCATCATCAGTTGGACGCGGATCCTGCTGAGTTGGTCGTATGAGCCGACAGAGCTCGTCAGGATGTAGTTGACCACATACGCCAACCCGTGGTATTCAGGCAGCAACTGGTTCTTGGGGAACGCTGCCTTGAACACGCAATCAAAAAGGCCGCTGGAACGGCAGAGATAACGGTTGATCTCCGCCTCCTTGTAATGAGCGACAGACGACCCTTCGTCAACAAGGCCAAAACTGGCCTGAAGGCTCTTCGCAAGATCAATCTGGATAGCCTGGTCCTCCCGCTGAATCTCGAGGACTTCCCTCTTCACAATGACTGAGGAGATGTCATTGGAATCATCATCTTCACGGAGGTTGAGGAAGAAGTCCGCGGCTTGACGAGGGAAAAGAAAGCGCGGGGCACGGGAGAGAATCAGAAGCAGACCCGATCTCTCCAAGGCATCGAATACGGGCGCCATGCAGTCAACTCCACATGTTCTCACCGATGAACCGATTCAAACCAAACTCTCTTCCCGGACAGAATGTCTTTTATATCGAGGGGAATAATGACGTATGAGATCGGAGTAAGAGCCATTGTATATAACTGAAAATCTGCAAAAACAAACATTAGTATATCGATCATAATAAAATCGATTGCAGATTCAGCATAAGAACATCTTACCAAAGAAGAAGTGCTCAATAGGCAATAGAAGTCTTAATATGCAAGTGAGTGAGTAACTTGCAGTAAGCACAAGTTATTCTTTAATGGTGAAAAGTGAGGCTTGTTAGAGATGAGCGAATATATGTACTAAGATTTGAATCTTAGGCGGTTTCAGCTGAACGGCTGAGATTAATCAGGTTTAAAGCAGTGAACGACTCAGATTAAATGTTATAATAGGTTATGATTACCGTGCTGCCTATAATCTCGCCTACTTATTTCTAACGCCTAAAAGGTAAGGTGATGAGACATGCACTAAATGCGCCACAGTCAAGTTATGGAATGTCGTGTATTTAATGAAAACAACATAATCAGTTGAATACGATGAACATTAATGGCGGGAAATAAATGATATGACATGCTGAATCACCAAAAACTGAATTTAACACTCGTAACCTGTCAGCTGAACATCGTAGTCAGCTGATACCATGTTTGACGAATGCTAAGTATTCAGCTGTACTGAATATGAGTTCCCCCTTACTCAGTACTCCTCCGGATCATCTACTGAGTCATATTAGTTGGATCCAAAAGACCTAATTCTACTGAGAGATCATTGAATCTGGTCTCAACTAGAGGTTTGGTCAGGATATCAGCTCTTTGCTTATCAGTGTGGATCTTCTCCATTCTGATATCCTTTTTCTCGACATGATCTCTGATGAAGTGATAACGAATGTCCACGTGCTTGCATCTTGTGTGTAGAACTGGATTATGAGTGATAGCAATAGCACTGGTACTGTCGCAGTAGATCGGCACTTCATCTTGATGAATATCGTAGTCTCTCAGCTATTGTCGAAGCCCAGTATCTATGCGTAACATCTCCCGACAGCCATATATTTAGCTTCAGTAGTGGACGTTGCTACTGAGTGTTGTTTCTTTAAGAAGCACGATATGAGCTTGCTATCGAGGAACTGACAAGTTCCTGAGGTTGACTTTCTGTCAATTCGGCAACCTGCATAGTCAGCATCAGAATAACCAGTTAGTTTAAGGTTATCATCAGCTGGATACTACAATCCAACATCAGGTGTTCCCTTCAGGTAATGAAGAATTCTCTTCACTGAATTGATATGACTCTTCTTGGGATTCGCCTTAAATCGCGTGCATACACTTACATCATAAGTTATATCAGGTCTGCTAGCTGTAAGATATAATAAAGAACCAATAATAGCATGATAGTCAGTAGAGTTAACATATACTCCCTCTTTGTCAAGATCAATCTTGAGATTTGTGTTCATGGGTATCTTGACTGACTTGCTGGATTCGCAGCCGAACTTCTTGATGAGATCTCTAGTATACTTCACTTGATTAATGAATATTCCCTTCTTTGATTGCTTGACTTGAAGTCCAAGGAAATAATTCATCTCTCCCATCATCGATATTTCAAACTTTTCTTTCATCATCTGCTCGAACTTCTGACACATAGTCAGATTCCTTGATCCAAAGATGATGTCGTCCACGTAGATCTGCACCAGTAAGATGTCTTCACCTGACTTGATACTAAATAAGGTGCGATCCACTGTTCCTTTCTGAAAACCTTTCTGAAGTAGAAAGTCTGAGAGGGTATCGTACCAAGCCATGGGTGCTTGTTTTAACCCATACAAAGCTTTCTTAAGTCTGTACACCTGATGTCCCTGCTGAAAGCCGGGCGGTTGTTCAATGTAGACTTCTTCCTTCAGTACGCCATTCAGGAAAGCTGACTTCACATCCATCTGACAGACTGTGAACTGCTGATCTGTTGCATAGGCTAGGAATATACGAATAGCTTCCAATCTTGTGACTGGGGCGAATGTTTTGTCAAAGGCTATCCCTTTTGACTGACAATATCCTTTGGCAACGAGTCGAGCTTTGTTCCTGACTTTGACGTTGTTTTCATACGCTTGTTCTTGAAGACCCTCTTCGTTCCTATCACATGTTGGTGTCGAGGTCTGTCAACAAGCTCCCATACGTCGTTTTGCGTGAATTGGTTCAGCTCTTCTTGCATGGCGGTGATGCAGTCAGCATCATTCAACGCGTCCTCAATAGTTTGAGGTTCTTCAGTTGACTAGAAATATGAATACAAGGCACTTTCTCCTTGACAGAATTTTGATCGTGTCTTGACGCTAGCTGAAGGATCTCCTATGATAAGATCTTAAGAGTGAGCATCTAGCCATAAGCGACGAAGTCTTGTTACTTCATCTGGAACTGGCTCAGTACAAACAGTAGGAGTATTAGGAATCTCAGTAGTATTGTTCTGTGTCTGAAGCAATTCAGTAACAAGGGTTGGATCTACTGAGTCACCAGGTTCAGGGGCATTCAGCTCAGGAACATCAGAAGTTCCCCCTGAGTTGTTATTCTCAATAGAGGTCTCAGTTACCATATCGACCATAATTACCTGGGATTGATTCTGTTTTGTTAGAAACAATCTCCTCAACTACATTGCTTGTCGGGTGCTGAACATCATCAACTGAATCATTATCCCAACAAAGCTGGATCTTTTCAGTATTGTCTTTTAAGCTTAGATGCTGTAGCTTGTTTCTAACCTCTTCAGCTTCTAGCTGAGAGTTTGACTTCATGTACTCAGAAATAAATTCATCAAATACAACATGGGGGCTTTCCTCCACGCAAAGGGTCTGGTAGGTAGAAAACCTGAAAGCTTTGCTGACCCTGGAGTATCCTAAGAAGACTCCTTGCTCTGACTTACTTTCAAAGACCTTTAACTGGTCCTTCCAATATTGTGGATAAAGAACAGACAACTAAAGATATGAAAATGCGAAATAGAAGGAATTCTCCCATTCCATAGCTCATAAGGCGTCTTCATGTGCATCTGAGTCAGTAGTGAACGGTTCTGAGTGTAGCAAGCCGTGTCAGTAGCTTCTACCCAGAACTTCACGGAAGACCTGAGTCTGCGAGTAGCTTCCTTGCTGCTTCTTTAAGTGTTATGTTCTTTCTCTCAGCAAGTCCGTTCTGCTGATGTCTCATGTTCAATGCCTTCAGCCTCACAGAATTCTCTTACCATTGAGTTCTGAAATTCAGTTCCACAATCTGAGCGTATCTTCTGAATCTTGATATCCTTTTCGACACGCAGCCGCTTCAGTAGTTTCTGCAGCTCAACTTTGACGTCAGACTTGTTGGCGATGAATATCACCCAAGTATATCTCGAATAGTCATCAACAACCACAAGAGCATACTTCTTTCCTCTGATCATCACTGGATTGACTGACCCAAATAAATCCATATGTAGCAGCTGAAGGATTCCATCAGTGGAAGGCGATGGAATAGACGGGTTGCTTGACTTTCTTTGCTTTCCCTTCAGACATGCTTCACAATTCTTGTGTCTTTTGAATACTTCGTTGGGCAGTCCTTTGACTTTAGCATCGCGAGCTAGCTTGTTCATTGTTTTGAAGTTCAGATGACTCAGTCGTCTATGCCACAACCATGCTGTTTCGTCATCTAACCCTGTGTGTGCTAGCAGGCAAGCTTCAGGTTCAGCGGTATTCCATTCAGCATAATATATGTTTCTTCGCCGCGACCCTGATAACAAATTTTTTCTTGTAGATTTATCAAAAACATCACAAAAACCTGCGTCAAAAGTCACTTTATTGGAGTTATCGCATAATTGACTGACAGAAAGGAGATTATGTTGAAGTCTTTCAACATAAGATACCCTAGGAACTACTGCAGTTCCTATTTTCAGTGTTCCGTATCCCCTTTTATAGCCTTTGGAGTTGTCACCGAACTCAATTCTGGCTCCATCTTGCTGAACATAGTCAGTCAGTAGGCTCTTCTGATGTGTCATGTGTCTTGAGCATTTACTGTAGATAATCCAAGGGTCCTGTTGCACCTGCAAAACAAAAATAGATTCAGGTACCCTTTGGGTTCAGCTTGGGTCCTTAATGGTTAGATTTTAGGATCCAAACTTGTCTGAGAGCCCTGGTGGCTTCAGACTTCTTGCCCTTGTTGTCAGTAGTCTGCTCCGCTAAACTCGGAGTTGCTGACTTCTTAGTCTGTTGTGGTTTAATTTTTTTTTTTCTAAACCTTAGGGCCTTTGACATTTGGCTCATAGTAATATGATCCATACTGAGCTGGATGAGTCAGTAGCGGGTGGTCATACTGTTCAACCCACCTGACCTTCTTGGTTACCTCTGAGTTTGACCTTGGTGTCTTGGGGCTTGAACCATTGGTCATCTTCTTGTTGCTAGACTGAGGTGCTTGTATCTTCTGCTTATTCTTTGCCTGAGGGGATGTGTAATCAGCATGTTGAGTTATCCCCTGGACAAACCTATCAGTCAGCTTGTTGGAGCTCTTCTGTCCTGAAGTGGAGGCTTCATATGTGTAGCCAAGTCCTTCCTTGGTGGCATGTGGCCTCTGTGCTCGTAGAAGTTTCTCCAACTTCTCATTTTCTCCAATATACTGCTCCTTCATCAAGGTTCTCCACACTTCATCACTTTTCCTCAGAGCTTCATGCTCGGATTTGTCTTGTGCGAGAGTCTCCTTGAGATTAGCAATTTCAGTCTCTTTCTCAGAGATGTCTTTGGTCAGCAGTGAGATCTGTGCTTCTTGATCATGAGACTTAGTCATCAGAGAGTTAATCTCTTCCTTAAGTCTCTGAACAAGTCCTTCAGACTTAGTAGAGTCCAGACTTCTCTTTGAAAGTCTCTGATTTTCTGCTTTCAGGAATTCCATCTCCTGAATGGTCTTGCTGAACTGCTGGCTCATCTGAATATGCTCTTCCAGCAAATCTTCGTACGCAAGAACCACGTCTAGAGGTTCTTCTGCAACAGAGCTAGTGTCGTGTGTGCCAGGTGAAGAAGAACATATAATGGGTTCAGAATTTACCTCAGCCTCTTCTCCGGCTATCAGACATAGTTCAGCTTCATCCGTGTCGATTGCCATGAATGTAGCATCGTCGTCGGATGATTCCATGAACAATTCATCATCACTTGAGCAATCGGACAACTCTCCATCTATGTAGGCTTGCCTCTTTTTCACGAACTTATCGCATCTGGCTTGCCTTTCAGCTCTTTCTGCTGCTGAGAGTTCAGGACATTCATACTGGTAGTGTCCTGGTTTCTTGCAGTTGTAGCATGCTGAGATTCTTCCTTCCCTTCTGGGTGTTTCTTTTTGTTCAACAGGGGCAGCTTCACCATTCCTACAGTCAGGTAGAGATTTAGATTTACTATTCGAGCGATCATTATCTCTCTTACCTTGAAATTTCTGGGAAGCCTTTTTCATCTCCCGTCTAATCATGTCTTTATCCTTTTGGTATTTCACCGCAAGGAGAGCATACTTCTTAGCCAAGTTGTCAGCAGTGGGTATAGTTACTGAACTTCCAGCTGACTGGCTTGTTGCTGAAGGACTTGCTCCGGGAGTACTTGCTGATGCCTTATAAGCATGATCCATTGGCACTTCGGCCCTAAGACCGGGTGTGTGTGGGAGATTGAACTCGAACTCCTCTGCTTTAAGTTCTGAAAAGATATAGTCAGGAGTAACAGAGTTCAAGTCAGTTCTCCTCATACACGTAGCAAAAGAATACCACTTGGGCCTGCTAAGAGCCCATAGAATCTTGGTGTTGGTCTCCTTGTTGCTGAATATCTTCCCTAGTCCGTTGATGATGTTGATTTGATTTGTAAATCGCGCGCTGAAATCATCTATAGACTCCCCTGGAAGCATAGCGAATGCCTCGAGTTTTTGCAGGTCAAACTCCAGTTGGTTTTCTTTAATTTGTGGAGTTCCTTGGCTCAGCACTGTGAGAGCATTTCATAGCTCCTTAGCTATCTGGCAGTCGTAAACCCTCCCTAGGTAAGAGTCACTGAGTGTCATCAGTATAGCATTGCGAGCGACTCGGTCGAGGTTGTGTAGTTTCTTCTCTTCAGGAGTAGAGAGGCTCTTGTCCTTCACAACTTTAGGTCCGGTTCTGGCACCGCCTGCTCCGTCTACTACGAGTTAGACTGAGTCGACCATCGGAACAATGGGGCCTTTTTCCAGAACATCGATCATGCTGTCGTGAAGCGAAGTCAGATGCGCCTCCATCCTTACACGCCATATCGCATAGTTTTTAGTAGAAAACATTGGCACAGTCCTAATACCTGAAATATCAGCAATTGAAGAATACAAGGTAAAGGATGCTATGAAGAAATGTAAGATGCAGAGAAAAACGGGTTTTCTAGGATCTTTGTTCGAGGTAGACCAGTTTCAGAGATCAATGATCAGTTAAGAACACTGCGCTCTGATACCAATTGTTGGTCTTGAGACGTGGTTCAGGTTGGGGGGGGTGAATACACCTGAATACAAACGCGAAGTCAGCTCTAGCTGAGTTTGCTACTGAACTGAGTCAGATAGCCAGATATACTTCAGATCGCGTGGGCAGAAAGATCTTCTACTGAGTTCAGCTCTACTGACTTAAGTCAGTCGAACAGTCGTTCAGTATCAGAGTGTGTGCGGAAATATAGGCCCTATGAAACGTCTCGGTTAGAAAACACCGGTTTTTTATGTTGAGTTTTGTGAAATACAGTTTGTATGCAGTAAGATCAGTTAGATAAAACATTAAATCAACACAGCGAATTTTAAAGTGGTTCGGACACGCTGGGTCCTACGTCCACTGTCCTGACCAAAGTAGGATACTTGTTATATTTATACTGAGCAAGTTTCAGTTGGTCTGTTCACTGGACAGATGCGAACCTTGAAGTTTATACTGAGCAAGTTCTCAGTGATATGTGCGCGAGACAGATTCTCTACTTATAGTCCAAGTGACTTTTACAAAGGGTTCAAACTTAAAGAATTTGAGTCTTCTCTAACTAAGAGGAAGTTCTTACAATTAAGAACGGTTTCACAAGGATGTGAACTTCCTCGAGGTTTCTAAGCTAAAGATATTACAATGAGCTTGCTTAGATAAGAGAAGGGGAACATGATAAAACTCTAAGTGACGAACTAAAGGTGTTCTTCAATGGATGCTAGTTCTTCACTGGATTCTTCTTGAGATTGCTAAGAGTTTTGTGCATAGAAAGCTTGGGTTCCCGATGTCGTCTCTGCATGGCGACTTCTCTTATTTATAGGCGTCGATGGTGAATAGATCCGTTGGAGGCGCTCTAGACACGTGTCGATGTGACAAGGAAAACGGCTCCTTTAATTTGAACGTTGTCGAGCAGGTACACTGTAGAGATTCTCCTCTTTTTCAGTTTCAGAGCTGCTTTTGTCAGAGTAGATGGTTGATGTCGGCTCCTTACTGGTCGAGGTAGATTGGCAGTTGAGACTTGTCAAACATCAAGGTTGACTTCCTCTGAATCCTCGGACCTGCAACTAAAGTGTCTTTCCTACTGACATTTATTTGAGCTTTCAGTGTTTGGGCACGAATTCCTGGGTAGATACAGCTGGAGGTTGCTGTCCAACTGACTTTTTCGATCCTGAGTTCTTCAGCTGAGTGAGGTCTTTTACTGAATTCTGCAGCTACTGAACTCTGTCCTACTGAGTTCTAACAGCTGAACTCGACTAGACTATAGATACGAAGGTACAATATTCAGCTAGGGTTTTGAGATCTATCAAATCTAAAACATCAAGACTATCAGATCTACTGATTCATCTACTGAATCCTTATCCCAACAGTAAATGACACGAGCAATTTTTAACGTGGTTCAGATTCGCAAGATCCTACATCCACGGTCCTGCTGAACAGGAGGTCTTGTTGATTAATCTGAGCAAGCCTCAACAAGGTTTCTGTGAACTGGACAAAACCTTCTAAGTTATAGTCCTTAGCGATTTTACAAACTCAAACCGAAGTTTGAAGGGGTTTTATCTTCAACAATGAAGGAGTTCTTACAATAAGAACGATTCACTAAAAGTGAACTCCTTCGAAAGTTCTAAGCTTAAGATCTAACAATGTTGGCTTAGAAAAGAGATCGGGGAACAACTCTAGAGAGAAGAACTACAAGGATAGCTCTGGGATTTCTAGTTCTTCGCTGGATGTAACAATGAGTTTGCTAGAGTGCTTGAGAAAGTATTCGTGAGCTTCAAAGTGTTTCTCTTCCCGTTGGTCTGTAGACGTTGGTCTCTTGTGGACGATCTCTTTATATAGTTGTGACCTATGCATCGATCCGTTGGAGAGGACCATGCTATGTGTCAGAAGACTGCAATGAAAACGACCATATAATTTTAAATATCGCCGTAGAGTGGTTGGCTTTGTGTGCGTGAGAGCAGCTTTTGTGTCATAGTAGGAAAGCTTCGCTTGCTTCTCATTGGTCGAGGTGTGGCGGTAGGTGAGACTTGTCAGACAGAAGTCTTCTAGCTGAGTTGACTTCCTCTGAACCTCAAACTTAAGTATTCCTCTACTGACATCCGACTGATAAAGGTCAGGCTGTCGATTTACCTCGTACCGTCTTCAACTAAGTTGCAACTCCTTCAATAGATTAAGGCTGATCGTACTGAGTCTTCTATCTGAGTCGGCTGAAGAATGATCTTCTACTGAGTGCTTTCAGCTACTGACTCTGAAGACAACTAGGCTCTACTGAACCAATGACTTGGGGTTCTGGAACTTTAACTTCTCTACTGAAGTTCAGTCCAACAATTTATCCCTTACAGGACTTAGACAAAAATAATCTATGAGGATCAATGCAGGTCTAGCCTATTACATCATATCGATTCATCACACACTCAGGGTTAGGATAGGGGTTTTGTGATCTTCAATTTTTCATAACAATACAAATTAGTATTCCTACAATTTCCTACAAAAATCACTAACTAATACTTATAATCTCTCTATCAATAGTCTATACATATTTTACAATTTCCCTTAATTATATGAGCTATGTAGAAACATCTACTAAGTCATATCCTACGTATCCCCTGACAATGACCTCCTTGACTACTGACTCATATCCATACACAAGGGATAATGACGATGTTGACCTATAAGTAATAAGAAAATAGAAATGCAAATATGGAAAAGTGGAGTTGAAGAAAATGTATGTTTCCTTAATTTGGAATGTTTTACAGGTGTACAAGATTCTCCGATAGTCAACTCGATCACTACATTTTTCTGTCAAGAAAATTACTAGTTACATATTATTTTTTGTTCAATATAAGTGATTCGTATTTATTTTTTGTTCGTTCCATATTTCTGTTAAAAATAGCTTGTACTTAAAATAATAATCTAATATAATCTTCAATAATATTACTTTACGTAAAAAAATACAATTTTCTTAACTTGCGTGACAAAGTTTTGAACAGTGCAACAGAGGTAATCTTCGAGTGCACCCGAATTTTGAATATTAATATCCTCTATTACAAAAATAAAAATAAAAATATAATAGTGGTGTGTATTATAGTGGTAAAATACCAGCTTTTGGTTTCAGTATATACGGAACTAGTTCGATTCTTAGAGGTCGATACATTCCTACTTTTAAGTTTTAGTTTTTCTCTACTTTTATGTTATATCTCTTTTCTAATCTAATATAGAAATTATTCTCATTTTCGCATCACATTATCTAACTTCCTAATGTATTAATGCAGCACAAAAAGCAATCAATATTAACCACCATCACCATTAAACTTTGGCTAACACATTATTTGTTTGACCTCCTAACCCGAAGTTCTGATTACACCGCTAGAGGTAATAATCATAATAGTATTATTATTTAATGATGCCAATCCAGAGCTAGAAAAACACTCCATTCTTTTAAATTATAAACGTCTTATTTTCTAATTTGGATGTCCCATTAAAAATATTTTCTTTCTAAAAAGGACAAGAATATATGAAAATAAATGAATTAACCAAAAATCAAACAATACAACACACCATAAAATATCATTTTCTTGATCTCTAGACCTAAAAGAAAGACACTTATGGGCGAAATAGAATATTCATTAATTAGTGAAAGTAAGGAAGAAGACGTGACAACCACGTTTCATTTCCATATCCTATAAATACCATTTCTTCCTTCTTCTATCATACATAAATTAAACCATCATAAATTCTGTATTTTTTCATAAACCATAATGTCAAAAATTGAAGTGATCTCTTCATGTCTGGTTGGAACGACGAGAGAAATTTCCATGTCTAGATTGGAGCTCAACAGTTGGGATTTAGGCCTACTCCATGTTGTTTACACCCAGAGAGGCCTCATATTTCGAAACCCTAATTCCCAATTCGAAACCCTAATCGACCATCTCAAAAACTCCCTCTCCAAAACACTAGACTTCTTCCCCCCGCTCGCCGGCCGCCTCGCCACCACCGCGCACGGCGGCGACATGCTGCGCTTCTTCCTCGACTGCAACAACGCCGGAGTCGAATTCAACCACGCCGCCGCCACCGTCTCCGTCTCCGACATCATGGAGGATAAAACCACGCAGGAATTCATCTCCTCCTTCTTCCCGTACAACGGCGTTTACAACTACGAAGGCGTTTCCACGCCGCTCCTCGCCGTACAGGTCACCGAGTTCTCCGACGGCGTCTTCATCGGCTGCGCCACCAATCACGCCGTCATGGACGGCTCTTCCCTCTGGCACTTCATCAACTCCTGGTCAGAGATCTCCCGCGGACGCGATTCAATCTCGAAGCTCCCGGTGTTCGAGCGGTGGTTTCCGACCAACGCCACCGGTGGCTATATAAATAGACTCGTTCATCTTCCAACTCTGAAGGAAAAAGCATCGGTCAAACATTCAACGCCGGCGCCGAAGATTTTCCACTTCAGCAAAGAGAGTTTGACCGAACTCAAAGCCAAGGCAAACGCCGAAGCCGGGACCCACAAGATATCTACCCTACAAGCCGTGGTGGCTCATCTGTGGCGGAGCACCACTCGCTGCGGCGGCGCCGGCGAAGAACGCCGTTTCATTCTCATGGCGATCGGCGCGAGAGCGAGGCTGCCTCTGCCGGAGGGCTATTTCGGTAATGCATTGTATTCCGCTGTGCTCACGATGAGCGAGGCCGAGCTTCTACACAGAGGGCTAGGCTTCTCCGCCAAGAAGATCAATGAATTCGTCGCCCAACAAACCAGAGAGGCAGTAATCCGCAGCTCGGAGGAGGGTCTGAAGTTAGGGCGGGCTCCGGCGTTGGCGATCGGAAGTTCGCCGAGGTACGACGTGTACGGGAATGATTTCAGGTGGGGGAAGCCGGCTGCTGTGAAGAGTGGGTCGAACCGGGCGGAGGGGGTGGTGAGAGCTTCCGCGGCGGCGGAGGCCGGTGGGATGGACGTCGAAGTTTACTTGGGTAAGGAGATGTTGGAGGCTTTGGAAAGTGCTGAAGAATTCATGGCTGCTGTTTCTACTGCTTGAGATAATAATGTCTCTGAATTAATAAATTAAATTTATTACTCGTGACAATATTTCTTGTGTGATTAAAATGAAAAGGCATGATAGAAATTATATACCCTACTTTTTTCTATGAATTTTAATGTTTCATTCGGTTCAGTTTATGGAAGTGTTGTAGAGCTGGAAGTTACTTTATAATTCCACAAGTCTCAATTGTGTCCCACAAAAATTCTAACTATAAGCAAATTTTACACATTATATTAGTATACAAATCATAAGGATATCCGGCCTTATAATTAAAGCCGTGAAACAACATTAAAACATGGAGTTTTAAGACAGATCAAGGATCACGGTGCTTTGGAGGTTGGCAACTTGGTCTCATTTCCATGTTAATTATTTTTGGCTAAAAACAATTCTCCAATAAAAACTAATACTACAAAGACATTTTGTGAATAATGAAAATAGAACTACACAGATAATTATACCAGTGATGTTTACCGAAATATAAATATCAACGTAACATGCTCACAAAATGTTATCTTAATATTCTACATTTTTAGACGATCGTTCCAACATCATTATATGCTTCATTCGGATGAAAAACAAGTGAGATAACACGTTTTTTAAGATTCTCGACTGATATGAAGAACTTAGAAATAATATTTTCTGGATCTATAATTTTGAATTGTTTAAATTTAAAAATTTGTTTTTTAATGGTTCATGCTCCATTTCCGCTGCTTCTATCGTAGAGGATAGAATCATACATAATTTGGAGATATAATTCACACACGTAACTTCAGAAAAAAAGAAAAATATATCAACCATTGTTCACTATAAGGGGCATTGACTTATAATATATTCCATTATAAGTTTATAACGTGAGGTAATATGAAGGGGCCTATGAATGAGTTATAGGCTGTATATATAAGTGTCCACGATGATTGTGTTGAGTGTATGGCTACTTAATTATATCGGTGTACACTAAATTATAGCTTAGTATATAATGCAAGTTGTAATATTTCACATTAAATATTGGTCCCCTAGCTAGTTTAACCTTAAAAAAAAAATAAACTAATTGAAACAGCAAGTATCTTTATTCACAGCTAAAATTGACTTTACAAATCTGATCGCGTGGATTATACGCTTGAGCGTCAGGTTATTGGGGTTACTATCATACTCCCTCCGTCTCAATTTAATTGTCCACATTAATTTTTGTAGTTTTTTAAGACGAGTTGATAATTATGGTTTTGTGATGGGTCCTCTATTTTAATCAAATTCTTAATCTTTCTCTCTCTTCTACTTAATTTTCTTTTTCTTCTCATTTTCATTTTTTTAATTATTATTGGTCAATTATTATTATTATTATTATTATTATTATTATTATTATTATTATTATTATTATTATTATTATTATTATTATTATTATTATTATTATGATTATTATTATTATTATTATTATTATTATTATTATTGAGCTTTATTTATGAGTAACTAAAAATTTATGAAGCCAATAAGCAATTCATAGCAATTAAGACATCTAAAAAAAATGAGAGGCAAACTTCGACTTAAAGAAAATCAAAGCTAAACAACTTAATCAAATTCGTTCATAAACTTAAGTACAAACGAAATGTTTTCAAATTTGGTGCCATCTTTTGACCAAATATTCCAAAATTTACAAATTTTCCCTCCACTTCCCCTACTTAAGTACATAACCCAACCCATCCATAATTTACTACTTACAATAAAATTCCACTAAAATTCCAAGGAGAAAAAATCTCTCAAATCTAGAGAAGAATGTCATCATCCAGCTTCTTCTCCCCGACATCAAAGATGGAAATCCAAAGTACGACATGGTCTAAAGGCAGTCTTGAAGT